>JAVTVY010054496.1:0-28493 GCA_036873755.1 Hanleya hanleyi | reverse complement strand
CCTATAACTTTAGTTTTTTTTTATTTTACCTTTTTTTTTAATTCATCTAAGAAATATAGGGTATTCCTGAAACTATCTTATATTGAAGTTATATCTGTTAACCAGGAAAACTCAAATCCACACAAGTGGTAATATTTTCTCTGTTTTGCACATCTCGTACTGTCTCTACTCCCATGAAGCAATAATGTCACCAGGTATGTGATCATCAAAAAGTTCAATTGAGAACTAAAATTAAAATAATAAAACTAAAAATTGACCTACCAACGCATGGTTTGTAGCAAGGTTATGTTACCCCAAACAAAAAACTTGAATTTTTGCTCAATGGTCAGTACATATGACCAGAAGTTCATCTGTATTTTATGAACTTCTGATATGACAAAAATGAATGCATCCAATTGTAGTGGAAAATCTGTGAATTCCAGCAAAAATCCTGGGCAAGTCATTTAATTATCGTAGTCAAAACTAGATCTACTGCAAAAAAAAAAATGCCGTGGTGAAGCCCTTTTTTGCCGTGGCCATTGATTTCTCCTCAGCAATTTTTTTGCCGTGGAGAATTTTCCTAATTGTGAGGGCTGCATTTGCATATACCCCAACACCCCAACAGAAAAGGATCACACATATGTAATCAAATTAATAGATTTTTCCCGCATATGGAAACATTTCTTGTACCACCGGCGTCGGTACTTGAGACTCGCGTCAAATATATGGAAATAGACCGTCTCGATTATTTTATATGTTAACAACGTTTCTTATATACGAGCTGTATCCTTGCTAAATCTCATCCTAATCATTATCGGGACAGGAACCTGCTTCAGTGACGTTTATTGTTACAGTGACGTTCACAGTGACATCGTCTTGCTAAACGACATTCTCGGCCAATTCACCCGCGTTCAACCATCCAACTTAATACATCATACTTAATTTATTCCAGAAAGAGAAACATAAAAACATGCTAAACTGGCCAGCCGAAGCCAAATGAGGGAACTGTGATACAAAGATCAGTGGATTATGAAATCCGTCGGTAGATGCAGGGTGGTAATTCAGGTTATGTATACATGTAGATGGCAGCATAAAATGAAACGAATAGAACAGGACTACTGCGTATGCCTGAGTCGGTCACGGAGGATTTATTCTCCGGTGGGGTGCGGTGCAAGTGCCAAACCATAATACCTCTATGGACACAATTATCAGTTAGACATGAAATACAAAATCTTAGGAGAGAGCGAGAGAGAGAGAGGAAGATAGAGAATTATGGTTTAACATCGCATTCAGCAACATTTCAGCTATACAGGGACGGGCAAGCTAAATTCTTGTGAAACAAGATGGCAACTCAACAATGTAAAACTGTATATATATTTTTTTTTTATCATTTAGAAAGTGATCGTATAACAGTATTTTCGTTATTTTGGGATAACACTATCTTAGAATAGCACAAATTCTAGTGCTGAAAATTTGGTCGAGTTCCGTGCGGGATTCGAACCAGCGACCCCAGAGTCCGGTGTGAAGGTGAACGTTGTCCTGATTAGCGGTTGTCCGTCGGACAGCCATTACTGGGACAGGTTGTCCATGGACAACATGTACTGTTGTGAGTTGTCTCGGGACAACTGATACTATCCTAGGTTGTCCATGGACAACTACACCCGGGGATACGTTGTCCGACGATAGAGTGGTTGTCCAGGTTTTAGCGCGATTATAACTTAAGTCGTATTAAGGGATGTCCGTCACCTGGGAATAGTTGTCCAGTATCAGGTCTCAGCATGTAAAGCGGTTCAATAAGGCAATGATAGTATGCGTAGCCGATAAATGGATTGTTTTAACCCTTGCAGATCTGGGTGATTTGGAGGTTGTCCCCTCCTGAGGATGGAGGGTGGCGGAATTTCAACGCCCCATCTATTTTCGTTATATCTCGGGTATAGTTTATTTGAAAATAGTTGAGTCAAACTCTATGATGAAATGCTAAACAATTCAAGACGATCGCCATCATGACGTCACAGTGACGTCATCTTTTCGTAAATCATTTCCGCTTCTTTTTTTTGGACTGATTTTTTAAATTTTCCGATATTTTATATCAAAAACTAATTCATATGATAGAGAATAATTAGTTTTGGCAAAATAAATTACTTTTATGCTGTTTTAGGAATACGAAAAAAATGAACGGAAATGACCGAAAGCACAATTTTATGGGGATATATCGACAGAGCACTCTACAAAATGACAAGGAGATACTTTGCAAAGAATTTCCTGAGTCGCCCCTTCGAAGAACAGCCACGTGGCCATCTCCAGGAGGGAAAATCTGGATGCTTTGCCCGTAAAACCAATGACGAGCTTTCCTGGAGAGGGATGATATGCCGTTTATGGGCGATTCCACGACAGAGAGTGAAAGTTGCTCAAATTTCAAACTGCTAGGATTGGAACATCTGTTGATTTTTTGTATCAACCAGTGCCTGAACTAAGACAAAATGAAGTTTTTGTCATTGACTGGTCCACATTCTAGAAAAAATACCATTAAAATACCTAGCAAACTCGGACAGCCATAAAATGTGATTTTGTAGTAGGCCTCAAATTAAGATGTAAAATCTGAAGTATTCATCTCAGTTTGGTTATATCTGATGTTAGTAACTAATAACCATGTATTCTAACATGCAAACTTGCCAAATTTGTGAAGTTGGCAAGACTGTCATTTTCACTCAATATTCAATCCGATTATCGCAATGTAACTTACGTGACAAATTTTCATGGGTCATTTTGTCAAGAGATAATATAGGCAATAGATATAAAAAAACTCTTCCCTCAATGAAACTACCTATGTCCACTAGGAACATTCACCTCTTAACTTGGTAAAAAACAAATGGTTGAATAGAAATTTAGTCGAGTGAAGTTGTGTAACTTACGTGACATGTCACGCAAGTTACAAAAATTGTCACGTAAGTTACATATACAAAACCATGTAAACTAGGAATAATTTTTTTGTCAAAAGCAAATCCAATTATTAAGTATTTCTAACTTTGTTACCACTAAAAGTATACTATTA
The DNA here is from genome assembly GCA_036873755.1 of Hanleya hanleyi. Taxonomy (NCBI): domain Eukaryota; kingdom Metazoa; phylum Mollusca; class Polyplacophora; order Lepidopleurida; family Hanleyidae; genus Hanleya; species Hanleya hanleyi. The sequence goes on along the minus strand of JAVTVY010054496.1, from coordinate 25,462 downwards.
GGATATCCTAAACTGTCCTTGCAGACAAGTACAGGGTCCAGTTCCATAAATAATTCCAATGTTTTCACTGAAAATATGGTAATGAGTTTGGTAATTAATTAGAAAATAATGAACAGTTAAGTATCCCAGAAATTGTTCTTCCTGTATATTTACATCGTATTATTCAATTTCTAAACATTTCTGCAAGTATTTCCTGAATAAATAGTCCAGAAACCCACCCCATGTAACTTACGTGACGCACATTTGTAACTTACGTGACACTGGTTAACAATCTTTATAACCCTTGTGGTGAAATATGGCAAAGTGACTGATGGCAACTATACTTATACCTACTAATTCATTGTTCAAGCTATCGCTATAGGTGAGAACTTTTAAGATTCTTCCATCCAAATCAGAGAATTTTTAACATACGTCAAATGACCCAAAACTACCTTAATTCTCTGAGTAACTTACGTGACACTTTTTTAATTAAGCCCAGATGCTAATTAGTTTCACTGAAATTAATCAAAAACCCATTCAAATTATAAGAAATACTTTTATTTAAGTGATTTGTTTTGTTATTGGTGTAGTCATGGCTGTTAATTTTGTCAAATATTACAAATACATCCCCATCGGGAATGAAAATGTAACTTACGTGACATGGAATCGCCCTTATATAGAGACATGCCCGGGTCGAAAATATACTGTGTCGACTGTAAACGTGTTCAATACAAGAATGCACTAAGTGTCATCAAACATGTGGAGAGAAACTTCTCTTCGTACTCACCCGTATAAATAGTTTTAATACCCGTATGCTTAGAAGATGAAAGCAAGTACACTATATATGAAACAGTCGTTTTTATTACGTCACAATGACGTAATCAAATTCATATTCAAATTCACAAATTCGCATCTGAGTTTTTGGGCCGAATTTTCCAATCAGATTTTACCAATTTGAGTTCATGCAATTTTCCCGCAAAAATTCTTGTCATGATGCCATGCGGTGGGGTTAACCCTGCAAGGCCGTTTTTTTAGGTGGTGGGGTGCATCCCTAGCTAAAGGAGTACGAAAAATATTTATAATGAAAATTGGCTAAAATAGATTTAAAACTACATTCAGGGAAGATGACTTCACCGTGAGGCCATTAGAGTGACCATTGTTAATTGTATTACATTATCCTGTCAAGTTTCACCCCCTAACGGAAATGGTTAAACATATCGGTATTCAGGATAATTGGGGTAGCGAAGAGCGAAGGGAATGGGGGGGGGGGGGGGGTGGCAGTATACTAAACAAGTCATCGTTAATGATTTCGTTCTAAAAAGCTAAATATTTCTTGCAGAAATTGTCGTTTCGCACAGGCTAGGAAGATATGATATGAGGGGGCGGGCGAGGGGGGGGGGCGCGGCTGGGGGAAGACGGCCTTCCTTCCCGGCAGAGATTGACACCAAATGCTCAAGTGACTTGGTCATTACGGTTAATTAGCAGTTCTGATGTTTCAGTATGCAAAATTAATCTGAGAACAAGCAGATTCGGATTCAACATCCTCGGATTAACCTGAAACAAGCACATTGCAATACAAAATGCTGCAACTTCTGTACCTACAGTGTCTTTTTCAAAATTAGAATTGTGTTAGTTTGCCTCCATTCTATTATGCAGGCCTACGTGGATTACTTTGATAGCGAAACAGGTTGTTGTATATAACGTGTACATCAGTTCAACAAAAACACTGTTGACTGTGATAGGATGAAACTGACGAATAATACGTCAAATATATTTGAGAATAGAACTAAGTAATAGGAACATTAAAATATATGTAACAAAAATTTTGCCTCAGAATATAATGTCCACCTGGCGTCATTAATCCGCAAATGATCCGTGAAAAAAAATAGCATGGAAAATATAATTAATGTACCATAATAAAAAAAATAATGTGACGCGGATGGGATTCGAACCCACAACTTACTGGAACCCGCTCATCCATATTACCGCGCCTCTTTCCCCTGCACCACTTGGGACAGCTGCCGAACCACTGAAAATTTGTCACCTTTATACCGTGACCTAGTTTGTCTGATAATACGATGGACAGCACGTCATGGGGGACAACTAATATTGCCACTGTAATAAGAGAGGTTGTCCCCCACGAATAGTTGTCCGGATGCAAATATAATATTAATGCATTACAACATGTACAAGAGTAATATGTATCGAGTGGACAACTGGTACCTGAAACTGGGTTTCAGTCAGGACAACCACTGCCAGGTTCAGGTTGTCCTTCAGACAACCAGTACTGCGGGACAACCATTATTGCTACACCGGCACCTAATCGCCAGCACTGTATGTCGGCGATCTAAACCACTCGGCCAACGGGCCTCCCACAAAAATAAGAGGTAGCAGACAGGTAGTCTTGAAAGCGAACATACAGTACCCCTCTGATGATCGTAATGACACAGCTCCCAAAGCTGAATAGATATATTTTTATCATTTAGAAAGTGATCGTATAACAGTATTTTCGTTATTTTGGGATAACACTATCTTAGAATAGCACAAATTCTAGTGCTGAAAATTTGGTCGAGTTCCGTGCGGGATTCGAAGCAGCGACCCCAGATTCAGGCACCTAATCGCCAGCACTGTATGTCGGCGATCTAAACCACTCGGCCAAATATATCTCTTCAGCTTTGGGAGCTGTATCATTAAGATCATCAGCGGGGTACTGTATGTTCGCTTTCAAGACTACCGGTCTGCTACCTCCTATTTTTGTGGGAGGCCTGTTGGCCGAGTGGTTTAGATCGCCGACATACAGTGCTGGCGATTAGGTGCCGGACTCTGGGGTCGCTGGTTCGAATCCCGCACGGAACTCGACCAAATATTCAGCACTAGAATTTGTGCTATTCTAAGATAGCAGGGGTAGAATTTCGACGCGAATCCGGGAATCGACTCGCGCAAGGACTCGCCTGAAATGCAACTTGCGCGAATCCAGTTGGATTCGCGCAAGCAAAGCTTAGCTTAATCAGTGTGTTGTTCATTCAAAGAGATTTATTAGATATTTCACGAAGATTCAAGTCAAATAGCTGACCTGTAATCAGAAAACTCCGGAGATATCCTTTTATCTTGCTGCAAAACGACAATGGCGGTCTTCTATGTTTTGATGACGTAATGCGCTAACTAACCCTCGGAAACCTTAGCTAGATTATTTTTTGGGAGCCTCGAATACTTTCTGTAATGGTTCCCGACTGGCGCCAAATGACTCAAGTGTATTCTCCTTCGCTCGGCTGTTGGGTGCAAAGCCACCTACGTTAAACCGAACAGGCGAAAACAGCCTATATGAAGGAATTGAATCCGGCTAACACGTGGTCCTCGCAGGGAATTACACGAGGGTGAAAATGAAACCGGAGACATTTGGATATCAATTCGCAGATGAATTTGATTCGGATTCGTTCATAATTAGATTGATAAACAATTTTCCCTAAGACAGCACATCGGGCAAAGTAGAATCAAGCGGTAAGGAAATTTGTGAAAATAAAAATGGATCGTTTCTTCAGAGACATTGCCTGCATGAGACCTGTCATGAACATCAACAACGTGGTCTATCACTTTGCGTTGAGAAGACGCATTTCTTCAGAAGTCAGTTTATTTGAGGTCAAGATTTTAACTTTAACGGCACTGCACTTCTTGTAATATATCTGCGACTCTTGAATTTTTGTTGGTAATTTTTATCTTTCACTGTAAAAACCATCATGGTATGAAATGAAAATATGCGAGACAAAAATATCAGGAATTTTCTTATTTTTTTAATGTTGCTGCGTACCGGTATCTGATATAAACCCATGGATGCCAAACTGTTATGCCTAGTCTTTATATAAAGGTTCAGTAATAATAATTGTTTTACTGCTTGCCAGGAAATGAGGCAGGTGGCCAGATTTAATTTTTTATTTATTTATTTTTTTTTTTTTGCAATACAAACAATCCCAATTGTTGTTTTTTTGCAATACAAAGATACAAAAGAAATAAGATTCAGACTATATATACTTACCGCTTAGCAAAAAATGTTTAGGTTGAATACTGCTCATCAATGGAGATAACCAATCACTCGACTGAACTAATTTAAGGGTGTGCTATTTTAGGTGTGCTAACCACCCTCCTAAGAATAAATAAATTCCCATTGAGAAGTTTACATCTAGTTGCACAGTAACCAGCACTGATGGAAGTGGCAACTTGTCAAGAAATGCTGGGTGCGAGAAATTTGGATTCTCACAAACTCTGCCGCTGGGAATCCAAAGTCCGCAAATTTGGATTCTTTGGATTCTCGCAAACTGAGCCATTGAGAATCCAACTGGATTCTCGCAAAATTTTGCGAAATTCTACCCCTGGATAGTGTTATCCCAAAACGAAAATACTGTTATACGATCACTTTCTAAATGATAAAAAATATATCTATTCAGCTTTGGGAGCTGTGTCATTACGATCATCAGAGGGGTACTATGTTCGCTTTCAAGACTACCGGTCTGCTACCTCCTATTTTTGTGGGAGGCCCGTTGGCCGAGTGAGTGAGTAGGATTTAACGTCGTTTTCAACATTGTTTAGGTCATATCACGACGGTGCCTACATGTGCCAGAACACGAGAGTGTCCACAGTTCCTATTATTCTGGACACTGATCAGCCCAACCAGTACAGCACCCGGTCACCCATCCATTATTGGCTGTAAACTGTGATCCGCCACATATTATAGGATGTGTTTCCGGTCACATAGATGAACTCCTAAGAGTTGTTGCCCTTGGCATGGAAGGAGCGTGATTTTTACCTCTCCGGGATTTTTACGGTTTGTCAAGTTTTATCGTCGCTATCGGCAAGATTTTACCAGTTTTATGACTCCATAAACTTTTATTGCACGTTTGTCTACCACGTGTGAATCCACGAACTGCCGTATTATGAAGTTATGAGTGATATTTTTGCCGGTCTTGCAAAAAGACAGTGTGTGTCAAACGATGGCCATTTTTCGACACCCACTATAGTTGATGGCTCACACAGAACTCTGATACTAGTGATGTCTTATGTGTGAATATTTGTAAATTGGACCGAGTGTTGGTGCTACTAAAGTGTACTTTGACTGGGAAAAACATAGAGCCAAAGATGGCGGAGGATGGAGAGGATAATGAAAGGATTGACCTCTTTGATGTTGTTGTTCTACTTTTGAACTAACTAATCAGAATAGTACTTATCACGGACTACACGTATATGCGCGCAGGACTTCAGGGCTAATTCACCAGGGTGTGGAAGCATTGAGCTTGTCGTTGGTGGGTGTTGCTACAAGATGGCACCTTACACGACGCATTCGGACCACGGATGGTCCATTTCTACCCAAACACCATCCTTCACACCCCAAAAATATCCACTTTGGCTACAAGTAAGTCAGTAATGACGTCACAGATGACCCGGATATCCTTCCTTGAGCTTTGCTTTGACACCTCACACGACGCATTCGTACCAAGAATGTTCCCTCAATCGCTCAAACAGATCCCCACGCACCTCCGCAATGACCACTTTACTTACTACACCACAACTGCGCATGTTCAGATTGGCATTCAGACATCTTCTTTCAATAAAAAACTTGCCAGTCTGACTCTATCCCATGAAATCTTCACTAGGACATCCCAACCAAGCCATTTGGACCAAACCTGGTCTCTCTCTACCCCAAACACCTTACTTCACACCCCCAAAATTCCCACTTTGGCTATTACTCCTACTGATGACGTCAAGAATGACGACACAGATGACAGGGACACCCCTGAAGTCATGGTCTACACCACGAAAGCTTCACTTTGACACCTCACACGAGGCATTCGGACCAAGAATGGTCCCTCGCCACTCAACAGACCCCCACACACCTCCCAAAATCACCACTTTACTTACTACACCCCAACTGCGCATGCGCAGATTGGCGCGACTTCCAATGAAAACAAGCCAGTCTGACCCACGAGAGCTTCACATTGATACCCCACATGGTCCATTTGACCAGGGATGGTCCCTCAATCACTCAACAAGCCTTCACGAATCCCCAAAATGCCTACTTTCTATACTACGACCAGACTGCGCATGTGCAAAATGATGAAAACAGACGATACATTAGACCAGTCTCGCTCACTCACACACACGCGCGCATACACTCACAGGTACCGTAACTATCGGGTAGCTGGATGGAAAAAAGGCTGTCATCTACTTCAAACGCACTCCATTGCACCTCCGAAACTACTCGTACTGATTACGTCACCGATGGCGTCACAGATGACATGGAAGAACCTGAAGTTCTTCACACCCCACACGACACATTCGGACCAAGGATGGTCCATCTTTACCCCAAACACACCCACACGCACTCCCAAAATGCCCGCTTTCGCTACTACTTGTACTGATAACGTCACCGATGGCGTCACAGATGATATGGATATCCCTCAAATCGGGGTCTACAACCAGAGAGCTACAAGATGACACCCCACAGAATGCGGTCCATCTCTACATATTAGGGCAGGAAAATGTGTGACTCAATGGACATTGGCCGCCATTTTGGATTTTGTCGGCCATATTGAATTTTCAGACCAATTACAAACCATTCCAAAATTAACTAATCATTTATACCCTACGTAGAACTAGTAGAAACAAACCTAGTTTGTGGTTAGAAAATTATTTTCGAGCAGGAAATTGTGAGCTTCTATGGGTATTGGCGGCCATTTTGGATTTTGGCCGCCATATTGGATTTGAGGCCAAATCCAGGGTGGCCCCTCAGCGAAATTGAAAGGGCATTTATATAAGTTAAGGATGACGGAACCACAGAGAAAATTTTGACCCCAAAAAATGGACCTGTCTACTAGCTACTATTCATCTCGTACTGTAGAGCCCAAGTGCTTCAATAGACACCAACCAAGCTACACATTTGGACCAAAACTCCCAGTGCCCATGGCCTCAGAGTTCAATGTCACCACCCTGCATTACTCAACCAAACAAGACACAATCGGACCAAGTATGGTCGACATCACACATCTTCCCAAGGCCTCCCTAATATTGAGGTAAACTGACCAGGTTGGACAAAAGTTCTCATATATTTTATTTTGTACAAATTATCCCATTATTATTTGATTTAGAATGTTGAGATCGGTTGTCAATTGAAAATCAAATTATCTAGTAACATTGTTGAATTTTTTTTCTTTTGGATTTGAAAGGGACAATTTGGCCACTATAATAACGAAATCTGCCTGCTATCAATCATCTGTCGTCATTCAGCAATGTAAGCGATTTAGTTTGACTTCTGATGATCCGTCTTCCCGGCTTTTATAACCATCTGTTGTAGCTAAATAATATATAGCCCCAGCTGGGACCTAATGATACTGTATCATTAGGTCCCAGCTAAATAATATATAGCCCTCATACTCGGGAGGGCTATGTATTATTTAGCTAGACTATTGCTGGATACAAGAGATGGAAATTGCGCCCAGCTAGGTTCATGTTCCAGCATCTTTGCCACCTTGCCACCTGCCAATCTGGAGAAGTAACGAATCAGTTGGGGTTTTTTTTATTTCTGATCATGAATCAGGTGAGCTTAGCAGAGATTTGGCTGTTTTCGCTGCATTTTCAGCATGTTGGTCTGCTACCTAATTTAGCTGCCACACCAGCATGTCCACACACCAGAAAGCAGAAACAGGAACGTGCCCATTACCCAAGTGTTGAAGTTTCTGCCGGATGTCCAAGACCAAACAGGAAAAATTTTGTCTTCTATCATTAGTACTCCAGGTGAAATTTTGTTTTCTAGCGTCAACCATATGATTAGTTCAAACTGGGCTCAGTCGAGCGACGTTCAAGATTGAACTACCATATGATATACTCGGACCAATCTGTCAGAAATTATCCTTCGTCTGCGTGAAGGGTCATAGGAAGCTCGTTTACGCTTCCATGTCTCCAATACTTTAGGAGTCAAAGAACAATACAGCAAATAAAAAAGTCCTTTTCTCCTGATCTTCTTTTACATCTCCAACCGAAATTATTGCAAATGGCAGCTCAAAATTCCGCTTCATAGTTCCCCGTATGACAACACTCTATTTACCGCAGCGCCATCTCTAAATCAAGGGAAACAATCAGTCCATTACTACATTTTTTGACAATATTTTCCCTTCCATCTTGAATCGGCAGTATTATGTGGTGGTACTATAAATCCGTGGTGATAATATTCCAAGTAGGGTTTCCACCATTAAACTGAAAAAATAAATAATTAAATTAAAAAAAATAAGATAAATAAAGAAAATATAGGTAACATCGAAATTATATTTCTTTTTATTCAGAAGAATCTTTTTTAAAGGTTGTTCCATGCAATCAAAGAAACAATTCTACAATATTTCTACAACACAAAATCCAAAAATTCTATTGTTATCCATTTAAGAGATAGTGCATTATATACAAACGGGCTACTCTCTAAAAAAGTACTTGAGTTGAAATATACTCAAGCAAAAGTGCAAAACCTCTTTTATGCATGGTGTTTTAGCTGGTAAATATGATTGTCCCTATCTTTTATCCCAAATAAGAAAGTTTTCGTTTTTACCTAGGGCGATGTCTATTTATAATGATATTTCCAACCAACATATGTTTGATATTTTTAGCTCTGCAAATACTTTTAAAACGCAAGTTTCTAGACACTTTTAATCATTTTAAAGTCGGAAGCGATTGCATTTGCATGTAAATATATTTTACCTGTATATAGAAATCTTAAATGCTGCTCTAAATGTATACATATTTTAAACTAATCTGATCTACACTTGTTATACTTTTGCACAGTTGTATTTTATATTGTATGCGGCAGTGTATACAGAGTGAGTGAGTGAATAGAATTGAACGTCGCTTTCAACATTATTTCAGCTATATCACGATGAACCAACTAAGCACCACCCAGCCCAGTTGTGTTCCTGCTACTTTAAAGGAGAAATCTTTGAAGCAGCATGGAACCAGACACCCTCCATCCACTCTATAAAACACCGAGGACAGCACACAAGACACACACAGGACGCTCACATGGTGCAATAAAGACAAGTGATATTACAATGCTAGACATCACAGTATCAAGTTCCTGCTGTTTCTCAGCAAAATGAATTGAAGCAACAGGAACCGTTGTATGGGGTCTGTTACTGGACCTCGTGTCTGTTGGCTCACTCAATGATTAAAAAATAGAAATAAAAAAGTGGGAATTTATCCCACTCAACTGGACTGAAATTCACTCAAGCATTTGAGTTAATTTTTTGGTTCACTCAAATCTGAGTGAAATTTAACTCAACTTAAGAGGAATTTTATGCAATGAAATGACAGCATTTCAACGGTCAAATCGCTTAAGTTTGAGTGACACATCCACACAAGTTAGAGTGACCTATTCACTCAAGTTAACCTTACCTGGCCTGGTAGGGGGAGGGGGGCACTTTGTTGGTTTTTCCTATTTCCGGAACGACAAAAAATAGAGAGCTAAAGCTTCGTGACTTTTTTAGATTATCATATTGGGGTCATTTTGAGCCTGTTTGCATGACCCACTGCAGAGGATCATGGGTAAATTAAAATGGCGGCCCGTTTTCGTCATATTTCTTCAAAAATTACGCAAAAATTCAGCATGTTGATTCAATGCGGTTCTATGCGTTTTACTCAAACCATATGTTTTAAGATCGCCAGAAAACACCCCCTGATTCGTTGCTCCTCCCTCCCCTCCCCATTAAACCTACCAGGCCTTGGGGAAGGGACAACTCCCCCCCCCCCCCATCAAACTTTCTGCACTATTTCCAAAACGCCAAAAAAATGAAAAGCTGAAAAGCATAACCTCGCGAGCAGAGAATCATGGGCAAAATGGCGGCCATGTGGGGTACCAGAAAAAGTTATGTTTCGTCATATTTCTTCAAATTTGTTGTTTTTCTGTATAGAAAAGTGGGTAAAACTTATTTAATTTCATATCAGATTATTATTTACTAATTTATCATGTAGTTTTTGCGAAGAAAAAAAACAAAAAAGAAATTCCAAAAATTTTGACCGAAAAATCGTCCAAAAAATGCTCTTTTGGAAAATGGCGGCACAGTGACGTCATCATGGCGGCCATCTTGGATTTTTTTTACATTTTCTTGTAGAGCTTTACCCAAAGATATACATGTAGTGTGGTGAGTTTCAGCCCTCTAGCCTCAGCGATAGGGAACATATATAGGGAGGCAACCAGGCTGCGGAACACCCCAAATCGCCCAGGAACATTCCGCTCAAGCTGGAGTGGCCCATTCACTCAAGTTAAAGTAGTTCTTTCGCTCAAGTTTGAGTGACCCATTCACTCAAGTTGGAGTGACCCATTCATTCAAATTGATTGAGATTTTATCCAATGAAATCACAGCATTTTAACTGTCAACCACTCGACAAGCTTGGGTGAAAATTCACTCAACTAAAATAAAACTTTAGTTACTACAGGATTGTAGCATCTTTCAAACCACGAACTTGATTTGAAATAGCATTATTTTCACGATCACGAGCTCCGAGTGGAAACTTTGTCCTTGAAAATAGATGCGAACAACTTACACCGTGTAGGAAAATTTTCACCTTTTATGTCCTATCTATTTTGCTTTCATACTTCGTAATTCATAGCCTTGTAGCAATACTGAGCCCTCCACTAAAAAATCAATATTTATGGATTTTGGGTCACTGGATGCTGCTCTGGCTCGCGATCGGTGTATCGAACCGGCTTGTCTCGTTCAGCCATGATTATCTGAGAGTTGAGGGTGATTATTTCGGCTTTAATATGGAGGATTCGTTGGAACCTTTCTCTCTGATTATCACATTCCGGACACTGGAGAAGAAAACGTCTCACAGCTTCTTTCCTGTGGTAGGACACCCATGTCCGTATACCATCGTACGTAGTTTCGCACAAGGTCACTCCAAAAACGCCATCGCTAAAGCATAATGATGACACTATATTTAGCTGACCAATTTGGTGGTTGTGTACTAGCGCATGCTGAACGTGGTGGGCCAGACATCTACATCAAAGGGTCAATTGTCACCACAATGTCTGGCTTGTCTGGCTTGTCTTGATATTAATCAATATTGGTATACGACAAAATTGAATATGATGATTCACAATGGTATTTATGGTGAAATAATTAACGCAGTGGTGGAAACGATACCATATCCTCACTGTGGGTAAGCAAGTTCCCATACACGTCGACGGAACTCGCCATTTTCCAGACACGTGCGTATAAATGGCCACACTAGTACCAAAATCTGCATTAGTCTGGCCGTTTCAAGACATTATTGAATGATCATGGAAAATGACAGGTAATATGTGTTTTGTATAGTCTATCAATTTACTAAGATATTAAGGAAGGATTAAAACATTAAGGATAGCTGTCCCCTTAGAGGCAGTTTTTACACCCCCGTGACAATGTGTCGTCTCTATCAATAAATATACAAGATAACCATGACAAACTATATATTTTATGAAAGCATGCATCGTAGGGATTTCCACTATATGATTTGTATAACCGACGCTGCTATATTGCGTAGAAAATATTCCAATTTTAAATAATTAAATTGAAAACAATGGCATCCATTTTTCAATTGAAATTTCATGAAAACTGTTGGTCTTGTTTCAACTTTGATGGTATACCTTGACAGGAGACAATTCGAACTAGTAAATTTATCTCATTTTTTTTTTAAATTTTTGCCTGGTTTTGTTTTTACAGCTATTTTACTAAAATAAATTGAAAAAACGTACTATTTTATGGTCGTTTGTCTTAAAAGTTGAATAATTAAAAAACTAAGCCGAAGTTACGGAAAGTGAGATAAATTTTACTAGATCACCTTACAAGTAACAAGCATGCCAAATTTGAAAAGCGTAGCAGGGATACTTTTCGAGAAATAAACGGATCTCGGAATTTGTACAAAAACGAAAGGCTAGAAATCGGGCAAAATGTGTGCAGCTATACATCTGATGAATTAATCCCAATTTTTAGCTTGAATTCAATTGTCAAATACATTTTTAATCTGTCTAATGGGACCTACTCGAATTCCTGTTTATTCTGGATAACTATTACACTAAGTTTTTTTCCATCAAGGCGGTTTAAAGTCCAATTTGAACTTTAAAAACTTGCTAAAACTCGTTAACCTCAGAATTGTACACACCTGTGTAGATCACATCACGGCGGGTGTCTGAGTGAAGTGTCACTGTTATAATTAGAAACAAAAATACGGATGTTTGCATGGTTTTGATCAGAAGGCGGTAGATAAAGGTAAATAAGTAGGACTAATAGATAATTAGCTTATCATAATACTGCGGAAATGAGTTTTGGAAAGGGACATTTAACCGACAAAAATAATAGTAGCCAAGCCCAAGCTAAGGTAATCTGTTTAATTGTTTCAGTACCTCGGAAACTCACTTTTTAATCCTAATATTGAAGCACTTCTATTTATAATTTTGATTTCATTTCAGGAAATCGTGAATATTTGAATGAAGAAATACAAAAAAATGACCAATTCTGATCCTCTAAGGCCACAGCTATCCTTAAACCTGCTTTTAAAGGAAAGGTTCGGGCATGGTAAAGCTATATTTCAACTGAAAGAGCTAGTCAAATGGTATTCAACTATATTTTTTTTCTTCAATTTTTGGAATTCTATAAGTTAAACATCTTTATTCGGCGGAAGTTGGTGAGTTGTTCCCTCACTTCTGAAACGTAATTGTTCAGTTTGTTTTTATATGCATGAGCTATAATTTGATACCAAGTATTATTCAATGTTAATCATAATGACAATGCGTTACTTGTCTACTTCTTCACCAATTTGTGAATTATCTAGATTGGGTAGATAAAATGATTACTAGAAGTAATGAACTTATTTTTCTACTTACTAAGACAGTCGCATATAACTGTATGCAAATTAGCTGAACCGCCGACAAGGTTGCGGCTCACCTCCTTTGGTATATAAGCAATTCAAGGATCGTAAAGCGTATATATATACTGTTCAGTGAAAATGGTAATATCTGAAGACAATGATTGATGTGTCGATCGCCAGCTATTACGCGACTGTAGTTTGCTATGTCTTGACGTAAGAGAATTGAAGTCTGAACGGAAATCAACGAAGCAATAATTCATTCCACCGAATATAGTTGCAAAGGAAATCAAACGTGCAAGAAGACAGGGTTGTCATGTGAGATCGAAGGTTGAAAAGAAAAGTGTGGCAGAGTTCACACTCTCTTAGCGCATGCGTATTTCAAAAAGTCCCAAGAAGAACAAGTAGAAGAAGAAAAAAACAAGTGAGAAGTCACTTTGTAGTCAAAACCTGCGGCACTGGCAATAATACAGTGAAAGACATATCAGCGGAGGTAGTGGTAATTGTAGAAAAAAGTGCCATCTGCCAGTGTTTTTATGCCAAGGGAAGTTATTTTCTACTTGTAACCCACAATTGTAGGGATTGCGTAATAGTTCTGATACCATATATATATATTCACTTTCCCCATTCAAAATCCGACGATTTTGACTCGGCCGTGCCGTCTATACTGAATTGACAGACGAACTCACCATGATCGCTTTGGCAATGTTTTGGTACAAATATCGTGTATGCCAAGTTTCAAAACATTCGGTTCAGTCGTTACTTTTGCAAATCAAAAAGGCTTTCAAATATTTGGAAATCCAAACAAATTTTGAGGATTTAGTCATAGCGCGAAAATCTGCGCTCTTCAGTCTCCCTTCTCGCTTAATTTGCCGATCAAAATGGAAAATTTATATTTCCTTCAAAGTTATTTTTCAATAAATTTAGTATCAGGTCTATCTGTGAAACTACGGAATGGGATTTAAGGCTTTATCGAACTGTCCAAGAGGCATAATGACACTTTTTCACTATTCAAATTGAGGCCTGTTACAGTCTTGATATTCGATTAAAATAATTAATTAGGTTTCTGCATTTACGTTCGTTATCATCTGCGAACTAAATTCCTTGCCACTCTTTTCCACGCAGCAAGTCAATACCAAGACATGGTTTGCTTCTTCTATATAAATGATTAACTATTTCATTCTTAGGAAATATCATCTCATCTGACATGTTCGGCCAAGCCTTTTCGAAGGTTGCTAATTTTATTAATTTCTTTTCTTTAAAATAAAATTCTGCAAACAAGAAACATTTCTAGTCAGTATCTATGGATATCTTCCTATACTCAATTTGCGAATATGTTTGTCATTCCGGAGGTGATTCAAGTGCGAAGTTTCGGAGCTATTTCACTAAACAAGGTATGTGTGTAACAGAATGATGTTGAATTCTCGTTATTATCGTTTGATACATCAAATTGTTGCATTCGAGAAAATGACTGCCAAGTTAAAGTCAATGTGAAAGGTATCTAAGTATCAAAATCAAACTCGAAAACCCCTCCTGGAAAACAAAGGCCACGAGGTCAACATCGTTTTTATGGCCAGTATCTGCTATATATGACGTAAACTGATTGATAAAGTAACGTAAATTTTGTATAGATCCAGTAAATTCTAGCAGAAATGGGCTCCGACTTGAGAGAATGATGTCAAATGTAATATGTTTCTGCGCATTGTCTGCTGATACACATAAGTATTGAATTTACGGAAGTGATTAATGCTATTCTAAAGGGATTCTCAGTGCGGAAGAGGACGGGAACATCAATACCAGCGAATCAAGGCCCTGGCTTGCGAGAATGAGGATAGAGAGGCTGTGTTCTGAAAGAGAATCATTCAAAATAGCTATTTGCCAAATGTCATGCAACCGAAAGGGCACAATATAACTGCACGACTGCGAGGTATTGTTCGCTCCCTTAGTGGACTCACATCCATTAAAAATTCTATATCTGACAGTAGACCTGATCTCATACACAAAATAGAATGTATATGTACACAAATACACAACGAGGGTATAGACGCCATCTTAGCATGGGTCCCCGCGCATGTCAACATCAGAGGTAACGAAGCAGCCGACAAAACTGCCAAAAACAGTCTTGCTAAAGCTACACACGATGTGCCAATAGGATTAGGATATAAAGAACTCAACACTATCATTAGACGCAAAATAGATAGCAAGTGGCAAAAGGAATGGAACGAAGAAGAACGTGGACGGTGGTTTCATAAGATCCTTGATGGAGATAAAAGACAAGCCCAGGGACTCTAAACGAGTCAATAAACGAGATGACCGCATAATCACCAGATTAAGACTAGGCAAAACCGGACTTAAATCACATCTGTCCATGCTTCTGAAAAACACCTCACCACTCTGTACCGCATGCAACAATGCAGAAGAAACAATAGACCACGTGCTACTTGAATGCCCAATCCACAACCAACAACGTGTGGCACTTAGAAACGAATTAAAAAAATTCAACACCCCCTTAACATTACCAGCGTTATTAAACCCTAAGCCCCCCATTAGAAATCAGGTATTGAAGTCCTTAATAAATTTTATCAAAGCTGCTGGTTATTACTCCAGTATATAATACTACCGCCGAAATGCGCAGTCAGCATTTTTTTTTTTTTTTTTTATCCACATAATCAACTACTAGTACACCAAGTACTATGGCACGATTTGATAGAGGCCAACTCATTCTCTGACTTAAACAAATGGTATGGTTGCATCGGAGATACCTTGATATTGAGGGATGTGTGCATCATAGCCATACAAAACATTATGGCCATAAACAAATCTATCCATACATAACATCCGGCCAAAATGTCACAGACACATTTAGAAATAAAATAGGCATGGCAACAACGGAGTTACCTTGATATTGAGGGCCGTCTGTTCCACTGTCCTACAAAACAAACGATGGCCGAATCTAATTGAATTCATGACAACATTAGCACGGCCAAATCGCATATAGCGAGCGGTATTCGGCATAAAATATAGGAAATGGTGATGGCGGAGTTACCTTGATATTGAGGGCCGTCTATCTCATTGTCCTACAAATTCATTATGGCCATCAAACGATAATGCATACAGAAATAATACAGTGCCGTTTATTTGTGTATTCACCTAGTACTGAATCTATCGAAATGTTTAGTTACTTATTCATTTGTTTATCTATTTGCTGTCTTAATTATATATTGTTATTCATATTATGTGACTGACATTCGGGGCGTGCCTGTTGTTGGGAGGAAGATATATCAAATTATTGCATCGAAAAACAATAGAAAACAAGAATGACTACAAGCCTTCTATTTCATATGATGCAGGTACATCGAAGACCACAGACGAGTTGGACAAGACCTGAAACAGAAGACGGATGACGATTACAAGAATACCTACAGCGCCTAGAGTGACAACGCCACATAGCAAGAACACCCAGAATCAGAATACTCGACCCTAGATCACACCGGACACGCTACCACTTAGATGTTACCGAACTGGCACCTCAACACAGAATATGATCCTTTGACTTTCACGTAATATAGGACGTAGACCTGCCGTTCTGTACCCCACTACACACTCCAAGCAATTGTTACAGGCACAGATTTCTGGAAGGACCCACCCTGTTCCCAAGGGCGTCGTTAGGGAAGTCGTCTCGAAGAATCCTGAAAACGCCCTGGTTCTCCCAGTTTCTTTCTGGACGGCTTTGTGCGTACTATGCGGTACCGAGACAAAGGAATCATCCACGCGATTATAACAAATATTTTCCAGTATAAAAACCAATAACAGACCTAACGACTTGTACATAGCGACTCTTCTCTACTAGTATTTATATTTCCTCATTGTTATTGTTATTCATTATTTAATTATTTATTTATTTTAATATCTAGCGCTGCAAAAGATCTCAAATTAACAAAGAAATGTACCGTGAAATTTAAATAAAACATTGAGATGATGGGCCGCGAAATCCGTATGGGAAGCGGCCCTTAAACTACAATTTCAATCAAAAAGTATTGTTCGCGCATAGGGGTGTCCAACTCATTAAATACTACATAGTCATTTCTGTCTCTTCGAAATGGGCTACCATTTGAAATTGTCCGGTAATGAGTGAGTCCATCTGAATCCTTTCGTCGGCAAAATAAGCATTCAAGATTCAAGATTTTATTGTACAAACACCAGTCAAAGGCAGAGTACAAAATTTTAAGAAGAAAACAACTAGAGAAACAATGGAACAGTGACATGAATATTAATATTTATATATATGTTATATCTGAGAAATATGTTATATCTGAGTGTTATCGTTGATATTAGAACCTTGATTTTTGGCATTAAAGTGTATCAGGGGACTGTTACCAGCATGTTTCTAGCTGACCTACTTTTGATGAAAATTTCTGGTGATTTTTGATTAAAATCACTGGTAAATCTAACTTGAGCCGTGCCCATCTTAATATAGGCAGGATTTCAACTGGGGGTCCAAAAGTTCAGCGTGCGTCGGAGTCCTAATGCCTACCCTACTTCTTATGTCCTGTGACGTTATTCACACTGGGCATGAAGGTGCATTAGGGGACTGTTGCCAGCATGTTTCGAGTGAACGTACTTTTGATGAAAATTTCTGGTGATTTTTGATTAATATCACTGGTGATTCTAACTTGGGCCGTGCCCATCTTAATATTGGCAGGATTTCAACTGGTGGTCCAAGAGTTCAGTGCGCGTCGGAGTCCTAATGCCTAGCCTACTTCCTTGGTCCTTTGACGTTATTCACACTATTCTCATATATAATAATTAACGAAGCAATAATTCATTCCACCGAATATAGTTGCAAATGAATTCAAACGCGTTTGACAGTGTTGTCATGTGAGATCGGAGGTTGAAAAGAAAAGTGTGGCAGAGATCACACTCTCTTAGCGCATGCGATTTCCCTGCATGGGGTATGGGCCTCGTGAGGCATCATGCCTTATCTCATGTCTGTGCGCTTCAATAACACATGGGAATGCTACACCGATTCCCTGTGTACATATAAGCACCCCTTATGTAGGGTGCATGGTACTTTCATGAGAAATTGATCAGCCTCCGTCTCATTCAGATTAATAGGAGCTATGTTTTCTGCAACTTTAAGAATGGCAAATGATTTAAAACGCTCGTGTATGACCGGACCACCGCACGGATATGAATCTCTGCGATTTGTTTGCACAATACGCGCTTATAAGCGTTTAATTATTGCCAAACGATATTGCAATACAAAATACCTTCATAATACCATCGATTAAGCTTCATGGGCTGTTTCAAATAACACAGGCAACAATTTTGCAATGTGTTTTCATGACTCGATATGAACGCTAAATGCTAATACCGGGGTTACCTGCCAATTTGTGTGGCTTCGTTACAAACATCCAAACCACTTTAAAAGCAGGTAATACATTCTCCATGATATGGCTTGTTTCCAGTAACTGATAAAAGACTTCCGAAGACTTTTGAAATCGAGCCCGAACGGCTTCGAATGTAGGAGAACTTACCTCGTGGCATTCTCCACGCCCGTTGAGTTTTCACCATAGTCCACGACTGCTCGTCCATTTACTGTTGGTTGTCTTCAGACACCCGAATTACCCCTTGTACCGGGATACGTGGCGAAAGTCGGTATACGTCTTTAACGACGTAAAAGAGTAACCACACTTGTCATTATTGACGGAGATCTGGTAGAGGCGGGGTATGTAGATCGATTTAGGGCGTATATGAAGCATTTTTATAACATGTACTGTCATTGTGGTGTATGAAAAGGTGGGAAATATATAATCACAACAATAACAACATCGACGAAGACACCCCCTGCCACTCAAGTCACTGTGGTACATGTACATTTGCAATGTACATACTCCAACACGTGTGCAGAAAAGAATCACACATATGTAATCAAATAAATAGCTTTTTTCCGGGAAAACATTCTTGTACCATAGGCAACGGTACTTGAAACTCGCGTCAAATATGCAAATAGACTTTCTAGAGTATTTAATATATATTGATAAAGTTTCTCATACGCCCTGTATCCTTGTTAAATCTCATCTTAATCATCATGGGGACAGGAAACTGCTTCAGTGACGTTAACTGCTTCAGTGAAGCTGTTTCAGAGACTTTTACAGTGACGCTGTTTTGCTAAACGACATTCCCTGCCAATTCACCCGCCTTCAGCCATCCAACTTAATATACCATACTTTATTAGGTCCCAGAAAGAGAAACATAAAAAAGTGAAACTGAGCAGCCGAAGCCAAACGACGGAACTGTGATATAACGATCAGTAGCTTATGAAATCTGTACCTATATGCAGGGTGCTGGTAAGATAAGTCAGGCTATGTATACATGAAGATACAAGCATAAAATGAAACGAATAGAACAGGATTATTCCGTGTGAGTCGCTCACGGAGGATTTAGTCTCCAGTTGCATGGGGTGCGGTGCAAGTGCCAAATCATAATACCTATGGACAAAAATTATCAGTTAACCATGAAATACAAAATCTTGGAGAGAGCGAGAGAGAGAGAGAGAACGAGAGAGAATTGTGGTTTAACATCGCATTCAGCAATATTTCAGCTATTTAGGGACGATCAAGCTAAATTCTTGTGAAACAAGACAGCAACTCAACAATTTAAATCTGAACAACACAACATCTGTACATACATTAAACTTAAAGTAACAATCCGATTTCTCTCAAATAACTTAAAATGAAACTTTAAAGTTTCTCTGACCCTGCTGCCCAATAAAAAGAATCTCTAGGGATCTTAACATCTGTAAAAACGATAAAAATATGTTCCACTGTGATAACTTCGTAGCATGGAATACAGCATCTTGGTGTTACTCTGAGTATGTTAGACTCATGGGGCTCCCGGTTCTGGAGCAACCGCTTCTCTGAACAGAGCATCCATATAATACGAGGTTAGGGATGAAACATTATTCTTAAATGTTTCAACCTTCGTTTAACTTATCAGTGCTCCTGAATGCGATTCGCATTGTGTACTGAGCAATCCCAACTCATGCAAAGGCACTCGCAATCTGGTGGTTTATCAATGAGTTATTTCAGAAAAATGAAGGAATATTTATATATTTATTATGATCACGAGGTACATTTGAGGATTTTTTTCCAGGCGTGGAACGTCCTTAATATCCGGCGCTAAAATTATTTATTTCACTGCATTCTCATGTGTATGTGTGTGTTACTGTGTTATTACGGGCGTTGAGAGCATTACCGCATACGACGGTGGATGTCTCTTATAATTCGACCATCTGAGTCAACACGTATAAAATATGTGGGGTCCATCCCCAGATCGAATGCTACACACAGCGGAACAACACACTAACATAATTATATAACCCCTTGCTTATGTGCATATCACTGAACATCAGACGGCCGTGCCACTATCCACCTCGTACTGTAGAGCCCAAGTGCTTCAATATGACACAAACCAAGCTACATTTGGATCAAAACTCCCAGTGCGCATGGCCTCAGAGTTCAATGTCACCACACTGCATTACTCAACCAAACAAGACACAGTCGGACCAAGTATGGACCACATCACGCATCTTCCAAAGACCTCCCATTCTAGTGTTAAATGTAGATGTCTTGTCCCGAATGTGCATCTGACCGCATATGCACATTTTGTACTGTGCGCAATGTAGTCAATGACATCATGGCCAGAACCAAGAGTTTTCCAAAGAACTCTCACATTGGACACAGTATAACCCACGTGTACAAGCGTCTAGTCCGTCATTCATTATTTAGCCGTCGTCCATCAAAGAATTTCGACGTTCATAATCCAAAGACCTAATTCATATAATAATATTAGCACCAAATTAAAAGGATAACTTATAGTATACATAAAACTAGGCTAATTCTCTGCAAGTGAGCAGTCAACAGTTTTCAATGATGCCAGCAAGACATCATGATGTTCCAAAAATATCAAATCTGTATCACTGATCACTATTCTTAGCCCGTATGATATACTTTGTAAAGTCTTTATCTAGAGTATGATGTATCTCGGTCACGCCTTCATTGAGACTGTTCATATGAACATTATTAGGATCTTGAAATACATAGATATTCACTTTACACCCGAGGTCACAATCATTTAGGCACCCATGCCCTCCCGAACTGCACTTTCCGTACTGAAGATTACGTCACCGATGACATCATTTCTCACACCACGAGAGCTTCAATACAACACCATGCACATCCTTCCCTCTCCTTCAAATATATATGGTCGACAAAGCTGTGACGGCATTCAGAACCAACCAGTGAAGATTAACCGCCACAGTCGCCTGCTCTAACGGCATCGCAGCACCGTGTATGTATATCAATCGTTTGTTCCATGAACGATACATGTAGACCGAATATTATATTCCTATCCTTTTATGGCAAACGTAAATATCTGTAGCTGTTTCTGTGTAAATATAAGTAATACTCCGAGATACGCGGTAAGTTTTTTTGGCAACCGCGAGCAGGTGTCATAGGTATCAGATGTTTGGTTCTGACCAATCACCCCCGAGTAGTGTCATATGTATCAGATATCTTATTCTGACCAATCACCCGTGAGCAGTGTCATAGGTATCAGATCTCTTATTCTGACCAATCACCCGCGAGCAGTGTCATAGATATCAGATATCTTATCCTGACCAATCACCCACGAGCAGTGTCAAAGGTATCAGATATCTTATCATAACCAATCACCCGCGAGCAGTGTCATAGATATCAGATATCTTATCCTGACCAATCACCCGCGAGCAGTGTCACAGGTATCATATATCTTATCCTGACCAATCATCCGCGAGCATTGTCATAGGTATCAGATGTCTTATCCTGACCAGTCACCCGCGAGCAGTGTCATAGGTATCAGATGTCTTATCTTGACCAGTCACCCGCGAGCAGTGTCATAGGTATCAGATGTCTTATCCTGACCAATCATCCGCGAGCATTGTCATAGGCATCAGATGTCTTTTCCTGACCAGTCACCCGCGAGCAGTGTCATAGGTATCAGATATCTTATCCTGACCAATCATCCGCGAGCATTGTCATAGGTATCAGATGTCTTATCCTGACCAGTCACCCGCGAGCACTGTCATAGGTATCAGATGTCTTATCCTGACCAGTCACCCGCGAGCAGTGTCATAGGTATCAGATGTCTTATCTTGACCAGTTACCCGCGAGCAGTGTCATAGGTATCAGATGTCTTATCCTGACCAATCACCTGCCACCATTATCTGATCGCTGGCCTGACGAGCCGTTGACTGCTTAACTGATTTTAGATGAGCAAGGTGAACAAATTTGGATGCAAAATTAAAACTACGCTTAACAGTTCAGCGCTTAGAGTGAACGGACGTGTTTTTGTTCTGCCAAGCCAGCCTAGCCTTCCAAGCCTTTGTGTTCCACTGCGGTCCCCCAGCGTTACAGGATTACCTAAACTGCAACAAGAGCGAGAGAAACCAGCCAGCCAGAGCTAAGTTTTGAATTGAATTTTTGCACATAGACTAATATTTCCTATCACTAAAGTCACTCCTTACCAAATAACAACTAGTCCTGATCTAAACAAAACCAAATCAAACAATGGAAGCCTCCCAATCCACCGTAAAAACACCTAAAAGGAAGCTATCAGAAATCAACACTGAAAAATCCCCACCCACCAAAAAACATCGAGCCCTCCCCGAAAGGCCTAGTCTTTTAAATTTTGTGGCTGTCATACACAGCCTTACTCAGATCAAAGCCACGAGCTTGCCCAAAGCCAAAGTTGCGAAAGACATCCAACAACAAGCCGGAGACGTAAAAACAATCTATGAATTACCCGGAGGAGACCTCAAAATCCACTGCCATTCTAAAACACAGTATGAAAAACTCCTTAGGTTAGACCTCCTAGCTGGCAAACCCGTCTCGGTAAAACAGTATCAACAAAAAATAGAGCAATGCAAAGGCGTAATTTATGGAATTGATCTAAGTGTTGGGCTAGACTATATTAGAACTACTCTCTCGAAACAAAAACAAAATCTAGTATTCGCTAAAAGACTGCAAAAGGACAAAACAGATACAACCAGCATAATGTTAGTTTTCAATGGAAGTAAACTCCCAGATACTGTCTGTCTATGGACCCGTAACGTCACAGTCAAGCCCTTCTACGAAACCCCAAAAAGATGTTTTAATTGCCAGAAAATTTCTTCTCACACAGCCAAAAACTGCAAAGCCAGTGTTGTATGTCCCAAATGTTCAGGGCCCCATAGCTACGAGCACTGCACAGAAACCCATAAAAAATGCGCAAACTGCAAGCAGAATCATAGCTCAGCTTGGAAAGGGTGTATTCACTACAAAAATGCTAAAGCAGTTCAGTACATTAGAGCCGACAAAGGCATCTCTTACGCAGAAGCAGTCAGAGAAGCAAAAGTGAATCAAAAACTCAGAGAAACAATAAACCTGCGAAAACCTGTGAACGAAGTAGCAATTAACAATAAGGCACCAGTGACAGAACAAACAATGGAGTCAGAAACCGAGGACAAACCCGAAACAATTAGCATGAGTAAAATCGAATTCCTAGGCTTCATTAACATTGTTATCAACTCAGTCCACAATGCCAACCCAAAAACAAACAAAGCTGACATAATAGCCCGCATTGCTCAAGACTTCTTGAATTGGGAATTTAACCCCAAAGAAATAATAGCATGGGGATTCAATCCAAAATACAAAAGAAAAACATCAACTCGCAGGAAAAACAATAACGCCCTCAACACCTCTATATGAGAACACCAGGGACAATAGGTTAGACCCACCGCATAACACATAACAACCCAACTTTCAATAAACAACTCACCGTACTACAATGGAATGCGAATGGCATTGCAAAACACGGAGACAACCTCAAAATCTTAGTAAATGAAATAAACCCTGACATCATATGTATACAAGAAACATTTCTTAAACCAGGAAAAAATAAATTTGCAATAAAGGGATATACGCCATATAGACAAGACAGACTAAACGGCCCAAAGGGAGGTAACCTCACACTAGTTAAGGAAGAACTCATACAGCTAGAATTGGACAAGAGCCCAGAGAGTGAAGACCTCGAATGGCAAGCTATACGGGTGTTCCAAAATAATAAACCCATAAATATAGTGAACCTGTACTCCCCTGGCACTCTAAAAACAATATCACAAAATGAACTAAACAAAATCACCCAAAAATATGACTCGCCGATTATAATCTGCGGAGATTATAATAGTCATAATCCAATCTGGGACGAAACCTGCACTACGTCAGATGATAGGGGTAAATCAGTGGAAAAATGGTTAGATGATAATAACCTCGTATTCCTGAACTCAGGAGAAGGGACGAGAATAGATATGCGAACCGGTAAACTCACTGCAATTGACCTAACAATAGTCTCTCCCGAACTAGCAGTTAAATCAGAATGGGCAGTTGTACCAGATACACTAGACAGCGACCACTTTCCAATCCTAACTAAATTTAGCATGAAACCAGATTTTGAAAAGACAGACCCTCTCCCACGCTTCCAATACTCTAAGGCAGACTGGGAAAGCTTCCAAAACGATTGCCAAAGTCTAATTCATGGCGATCTACTCAGTAATGATATAGAGACTTTCAATGAAAATATAACCAGCAAACTTCTAAACATAGCACAAAGACATATTCCAGTCACGAATAAGCGGCCCAACAGAAATCCAGTGCCCTGGTGGAACCAAGAGTGTGGCAAGAACATCGCGGCAAAGAAAAAAGCACTCAGAAAATTCAAAAAAAGCCGGCTCCAGAGTGACCACGAAAGATATAAGGAACTGAAAATAATAGCAGAAAAAAGCGTCAAAGAAGCCAAATCAAGATGCTGGGAAGATTATTGCAACACTATAGATACGAAAACTAACTCAAAGAAAGTCTGGAATAAAATAAAAAGCATTCAAGGGAAAGCAACTAACACAATATCTGTACTAAACAAAACAAAGAGAACTAACCTCGAAAAGGCAGAATATCTTGCTGAATTATTCGCATCAAACAGTAGCGATAGAAACCTGAAACCAGAATTCAGAAAAATCAAACAAGAAACGATCCTGGAAAATGACACAAATGATTATATAGAAAACTACCTTAACGGAGACTTTACTATCAGTGAATAGAGAAAAGCTTTACACTCTAAAAAAGAAAGTTCACCGGCGAAGACAAACTAGGGTATACAATCCTAAAGCACCTACCAAACAACACGCAGGAACTAATTCTGAAATTAATTAATGTGAGCTGGAAGACCAAACAACTCCCGAGCAAATGGAAATCCTCTATTGTTATCCCAATACCAAAACCTGGTAAAGACCCTTCAGACAGTAAGTCATATAGGCCGATCTCACTCACGTCAAATTTATGCAAAATTATGGAAACCATGGTCAAAAACAGACTTGAATATCACCTGGAAAGCAACAACCTGTTAAACAAAACACAAAGCGGTTTTCGGAAAAAAAGAAGTACTTTAGACCACATAACCAGACTGCAACACTCTATCAAAAAGGGTAATGCCAAACACCAATTTAAATTAGGAATTTTATTGGATATAGAAAAGGCGTTTG
>JAVTVY010054495.1:0-30085 GCA_036873755.1 Hanleya hanleyi | reverse complement strand
ATATAGATTACCAGTGGGTTCATATTGTGTAGTGGTTGTGATATAGATGAAACCACCAGCTGTATATTGGTCACCAGTGGGTTCATGATGTGTATTGGTAGTGATATAGATGAACCCTCTAGCACTATATACTGTCAATGTTGTGTATTGGTAGTGATATAGATGAAGCCACTACCTGTATACCCGTCACCAGTGGGTTCATATTGTGTAGTGGTAGTGATATAGATGAAATCACCAGCTGTATATTGGTCACCAGTGGGTTCATGGTATGTATTGGTAGTGATATAGATGAAAC
The DNA here is from genome assembly GCA_036873755.1 of Hanleya hanleyi. NCBI lineage: Eukaryota > Metazoa > Mollusca > Polyplacophora > Lepidopleurida > Hanleyidae > Hanleya > Hanleya hanleyi. The sequence goes on along the minus strand of JAVTVY010054495.1, from coordinate 29,790 downwards.
CCATAGCACTATATACTGTCAATGTTGTGTATTGGTAGTGATATAGATGAAGCCACTAGCTGTATATAGATTACCAGTGGGTTCATGTTGTGTAGTGGTTGTGATATAGATGAAACCACCAGCTGTATATTGGTCACCAGTGGGTTCATGATGTGTATTGGTAGTGATATAGATGAACCCTCTAGCACTATATACTGTCAATGTTGTGTATTGGTAGTGATATAGATGAAGCCACTACCTGTATACCCGTCACCAGTGGGTTCATATTGTGTAGTGGTAGTGATATAGATGAAATCACCAGCTGTATATTGGTCACCAGTGGGTTCATGGTATGTATTGGTAGTGATATAGATGAAACCCATAGCACTATATACTGTCAATGTTGTGTATTGGTAGTGATATAGATGAAGCCACTAGCTGCATATAGATTACCAGTGGGTTCATGTTGTGTATTGGTGGTGATATAGATTAAGCCACTAGAACTATATCTTGGCACCAATGGGTTCATGTTGTGTATTGGTAATGATATAGATGAAGCCACTAGAAGTATATAGATTACCAGTGGGTTCATGTTGTGTATTGGTGGTGAGATAGATGAAGACTTTATCAGTATATACTGTCACCAGTGGGTTCATGTTGTGTATGGGTAGTGATATACGGAGCCACTAGCAGTATATACTGTCACCAGTGGGTTCATGTTGCGCATTGCTACCATTATCCATGATGCCAATAGCAGTATAGCGTTACCAGTGGGTTCATGTTATGTATTGGTAGTGATGTAGACGAAGTGACTTGCAGTAAATACTGTCACCAGTGGGTTCATGTTATTGGTAGTGACATAGATGAAGCCGCTAGCTGTATATTGCTCACCAGTGGGTTCATGTTATGTATTGGTAGTGACATAGATGAAGCCGCTAGCTGTATATAGGTCACCAGTGGGTTCATGTTGTGTATTGGTAGTGATGTAGATGAAGCATTTAGCAGTATACGTCACCTGTCGGTTCATGTCGTGTATTGGTAGTGATGCAGATGAACCCACTAGCTGTATATACTCCTCATGTTGTGTATTGGTAGTGATATAGATGAAGCCATTAGCTGTATATAGGTCACCAGTGAGTTCTTGTTGTGTATTGATATAGATGAAGCCATTTGCATCGATGAAACCTCTAGGAGTATATACTGTCCCCAGTGGGTTCATGTTGTATTGGTGGTGAGATAGATGAAGCCTTCAGCAGTATATAGATTACCAGTGGATTCATGTTGTGTATTGATGGTGACATAGATGAAACCCCGAGAAGTATATGCTGCTACCAGTGGGTTCATATTGTGTATTGGTAGAGATGTAGATGAAGCCTTTAGAAGTATATGTCATCAGTGGGTTCACGTTGTGTATTGGTAGTGATGTAGATGAAGCCACTGGCAGTATATAGGTCACCAGTGGGTTTCTGTTGTGTATTGGTTGTGTTGCAGATGAAACCGCTAACCATATATATAGTGTCACCAGTTGTGTATTGGTAGTGATATAGACGAAGCCACTAGCTGTATACTGTCACCAGTGGGTTCATGTTTTACACTGATATCCTTATCCATGAAGCCACTGCCAGTATATACGATCATAGTCATAAACTTGTTTCCTCCAACGATATATCATACAGTACACAAATAAAATGCTTGTTACAATTTGTATTCAGTCTTTTGTCAGTTTGTTTCGATGGTGGAGATATGACGGTTTATCAACTTTTGCTAAACAGTGGGCATAGGTGACCCATTCTGTGTCTGTTGGAAGAGTTTTATATTGGCCAAACTTTTCACCTGCTTATAAGCCACATTTAAAAACAATCTTTTTGTTAATTTTTACCCTGAACAAGAAAATATGCTCCTACCTACTTTTGTTAGAAGAAATTATGAAAGACACTTCATGCAATTTACATAAAATATTAAGTTTCCTGGCGGTGTTGAGGCTATTGATGGGACCTTTTTATTGAGTGTCGGGGTATACCACGTAGGCTTATGTACGTATATGTATGGATCTACTAATGTGCATATTGGAAAATATATTACCCATTTATTAGAGAGCCAGGTCCGAAGGGCCCAGGCCCCCTTTTGAAATCGTACGAATTATTCTTCTTATTTCTCCATGGATTTTTGTCTGGACGGTATCTCAAAAACTGTTCGTCAGATACAGATAAAAGTTGGACACAACGTGATTTCGACGGGTATCCGGGTATCCGATACTATAGATTGGTATAATATATAGGTGTTTATAAAAGTACATAACCTCACACAAAAATGCAGCTAATTACAACTCGGAAATAGATAACATTTTTTAAGTAGGCAATATGAGATAATTAAAGTGTAATAGAATCGCATACGGCATGCACTGGTATGGTAGCCTATCACTGGTAGCCTATCAGTAAAAATAAAATTTACATGGGAGGGTGGTGAATTTGTTTTAAATGACATTCAGTATGTGTACTGAGGAATATTTCAATATTACCTTAACTTTTATATTTTTTTACTTGTTTGATTTTAATCCATAGGCCTTTTAAAAGCGGTTTAACGGGAGAAATTAAAACCATACAAGTATAGGACAGAGGGAACAGAAAATACGAAGTTAATTGAGCTGTTTATAATCGAGCTGTAGCTTTTTAGTATCATTCTTAAAATGCGACAAATCGGTATCAGATTTCCAGCTTGGGCTCGCTCAGTGTTTCCCGGAATATTATATAGGGACTTTAGGGAACGAGGATATAAATTGGAACCTGAGAACATATGTTGTACCGACATGATACGCGTCACGCATGAATTAAGCCACTGGCGGTATATACTGGCTACAGACTCCTAAATAATTTACACGTTCGGCAGTATTAAAACAATTGTACCTCGCTGATTCCCTAATTGAATTTAGGCTTTCATCTTTCGGCAGGAAGTAGTTTATTTCAAGCGCTACAAGGTGACAAACTTCTTGTCAAACATTATCCGTCAAAATTTTAAGCTGTGCGCGCCTCTACACAAGAGGTCCTCATTTCGCTGTTTTCTCTGCCTGCTGAAAGCAGTGCTCAGGCCCCGCAAATAGTCCCCCGATCAGATCAGTGAATTGAACAAATACCATACTTGCCAGTGGTAGCAACGGCTTTCCATTAATCGTTGCAACGAAGGCGGAAAAAAATCGAGAAAATTTTGGTTTTTGGCAGAGATTACGTATAGGATCGGGACTTTTTTTTATTAGGAGCCTGTAGCCTATTAGGTGGGCTTATTTCATCCGATCATTCTGATATCAGACATGGGCTTGCATCATTCAATTGCTTGGAAGCTTGAAAAATTTCACGCGTTTTCATCAAATGCTTTTCGCGCTATGTGGTTTTTGCTACATGTACCCCCATCAAAATACAACAGTTTTCGGCTAGCTAAAGCACATATCTGGTCTTGGCGATCAGGCCCGGGTTTTTTAAGATACCATAACAAACGCTATGATTAGTTCTTGAATGGATGGTCCATATATTCCTACATATTCGGAACATGTTACGAGCGTGTTGGTCATTCCATTAAATTATTGTCATTTTTTGCGATATCATACCCTTGAAAACGCTAATTTTGGGCAATTTTGTGGATTAAAGTTGATCTTTTTGAAAATTCAGAGGCGTGTAACTGTCAGATTTAGTTATATATTAACTGCGAATGTTCCTTCTACAAATAAATGCCAAAAACTGCCGATTCGAATGAAGGACAATGCAAATGACATTACAAAATCTGTCCCCACCCCCCATGCTAGGTGTCTAAATTCAGGATGACCCTTCCGGTTTATTTCGATGTTAGCCAAGATCAAACGAATCTCTCTGAATCAGGTATTGTATTATCGCAGGCACAGGTAGACCAGGTATTTATTATAAACTTGTATAATTATTTCAGGTTTTGGAGTTCCACTAAGAATGAATTAATAGCCACTGATTCAGCTAAACAATCCAAAAATGAGAGGATAATCCAGCTAAAACTAGGCTGTAATGTCTGTATCTGACGATTTAAGTATCCTCAGCCGGGTCTCTGATAAGTCTGCTATACCATGCGGCTGACTGAATCAGTGCTGATATCAACCAGTTCATCTTGAGTCACATAGGGACCTTACAATGATCGCACCTTCTCATCAGAAACCAGCATTTTCGATCATTTTAGTATTTCGACGAGGCAGCAGATGATGTAAATCAACAGAATACTGAAATAATTAAATCCATCAGTATCACTTGAAAATATATCTTGGTCGTAAATATCTGAGACGGTAACTAGCTGCAAAACGGTTCGAACTGCTGATTTTGATCAGTGAAAACGCACAATAAATATACCCCCTTCCCCTTAATAAAAGGACCCCACCCAATTTCAACCTCACACATTGAATGGAATCTCCCAATTTCTACCAAACAATGAATAATTTAAGCAACGATACCCAATTTAAAGGTGTATACCTTACCGAGAGTCCATTTTCCAAGACAGCTTGATCAAATACTTCCAAAAAATGCTGATCTAATAATTAGGCTACAGACTCCTAAATAATTTACACGTTCGGCAGTATTAAAACAATTGTACCTCGCTGATTCCCTAATTGAATTTAGACTTTCATCTTTCGGCAGGAAGTAGTTTATTTCAAGCGCTACAAGGTGACAAACTTCTTGTCAAACATTATCCGTCAAAATTTTAAGCTGTGCGCGCCTCTACACAAGAGGTCCTCATTTCGCTGCTTTCTCTGCCTGCTGAAAGCAGTGCTCAGGCCCCACAAATAGTCCCCCGGCGAGGCATGTTATCGATCATCGAATCGAAATAAAATTTGCAGCTGAATAGAACAAATACCATACTTGCCAGTGGTAGCAACGGCTTTCCATTAATCGTTGCAACGAAGGCGGAAAAAAATCGAGAAAATTTTGGTCTTTGGCAGAGATTACGTATAGGTTAACGGATCGGGATTTTTATTTTATTAGGAGCCTGTAGCCTACTGCACTGGCGGTATATACTGCCAACAGTGGGTTGATGTTGTTTTGTACTTGTAGTGCTATACATGAAGCCTCTGGCAGTATATTCTGTCTCCAGCCCCTGGCAGTATATTCTGTCTCCAGTGGGTTCAAGGGACCGGGTTCAAGTAGTTGTGCACTGGTACAGTTGTGCATGCAGTATATTCTGTTGCCAATGGGTTCATGTCGCAGATTGATAATTTATTAACAATATATTGATTAAATACCATAATTAATACTATTGTACACACCGGGTCCGTTCGGGAATCCGCAACATTTCGGCATGTGACATTTTGGCACAAAGCGGAGGGTGCCATTTCGGCATGTATTTTTTCCCACTTACGCAGTTTAGTTAGTATGACTTGTTCTAATTGTGCGAAAAACTCAATTCTTCACAAGTACAAAATGTACAGAGATATATGAAATATTTATCTGATAATTATTGTTAGTCACAAGTTACTTTTGTAGATATCTTAGCAAATTCACCATTTAGACTGTAACAGAGATGTACATGTATATGATCATGCTGAGTGAGGTTACACTTTCGATATATTTCTAAATCTGTAACAGATAAAGAGCAATACCAATGTGGGCTTTTTCAGATGATCATAGGCTTAAATACATTCATATTTGTCTTGTCTATACTTCGACTAATTTTGTTCAATTTGACCGCATTTGACATGTACAAGAATGCACATTTTGGTATACTGTCTTCGGGTTTTTGTTTGAAATTTTTTAAAAGTTTATTCCAACATAATTTTTCCTGTAAAATGAAGTTGCCGAAATGGGTTGTGCCGAAATATCGTACCCAGCATTTTGTACCGAAATGTCGCATGCTGAAATGTCCTAGCTGACACCCCATATGGTACAGGTACTATATGTGTGCATACCCAGTGTTTAATTAATTTATTCAATCTGTAGTTGATAAACCGTCAATATGCAGGTGCCTTAGGTTATATCGTATCCTTATATAAACAAATCACCCACAACGTATGTGTGATAAGTATACTACTGGTACCGATACGTGAAGGAATATACAACCATTCCCATAACACGAACATTATAAAGATGCAGTTTAGTTGGAAGGCGCATGGTCTCGAGCTCTGATAGCTCGTGGAGCATTCAAGTATTACGTACGAAGGGGGGGGGGGGTCTTTTTTCCTATGTACGCTGGGTTAAATTTTGCGTATGGGAGTGGGGGAGGGTTGTAAAAAAAAATTAAACATTTATAAACAATGTTAGTATTTATTATCAAATCAAACCTGCTGTTGCTGATGGCCTTATCTCCCTTTAGGAGCATCCTTACAAATAGTTAAAACGAAAAGTTGTCTTCCTTTAGGGAGCTCTCTCAGCTCAGCTAGGTTACTTAAGCCCCTGCACTTTCCTAAATCTCCCTCTTTCTCACTCTTATAGCCCGAGACGTTTGTTGTGCAAGGCCGCGGAGTGAGGGGTGGGATGGGAGGGTAATCTAAGCAACAGCAGGTTTGATTTGATAATAAATACTAACATTGTTTATAAATGTTTAATATTTATGTCTCAAATCTTCACGTGCTGTTGCTGATGGTTCACTACCAAAATATGGAGGTGGGTACCTCGGCCTTGTTGTAGTTTCAATAGCAGGCTTAGTAACCGCTGAGATGATCATGGACGTGACACACTAGTACTCGACAAGAGGGATCCTGGTCGGTGACGCTGTGGGTATCATGGAGTAATCATAATAGATTGTAGAATGTGGTCACTAATCACTCGTCCATGCAAACCGTGATCGTGGATGTGGTGCACAATTTTACCCCCACGAAGGAACTCGGGCCGGTGGCGCTGTGAGTATTCAAGTGGTAATCAGAGTATAACGGATAGAAGCGGTCATGTACATCCCTTCAACATCGTATACAAGGTGCCCATCTTATACCACTCTTTAAGTCCACAAGCCGTCTTACGTCAACTCTCTGTACTTTAGTCCCTTGTTGCTGACACTAGTAAATCTGAAAGTAGTACTCACAAATGTGTCAGGTCTTGTAAGATGACTTGTGAGTTGGCAGCAGCTGCCTCTCTTGAGATGATTCCATAAGTTGGTCATAATAGCCCTCCTGCACCAAACTCTCTGTACTTTAAACCTGAAACTGACACAAAGTATACCTAAAAACCAATACTCACCATTGTGTCAGGTCTTGAAAGATGTCTTGTGAGTTGGCAACAGGCTGACCTGTTGAGGTGATCATGTAATAAGGTGGACATTTGATTAGCTGTGATGATGCCGTAAGTTGGCTGACTGTTTGGCTTACAGCACACTAAATACTCACCCAGAGAGAACCCGGGTCGAAGACGCTGAGGGTACTCGTGGATTAAAATCAAAAACCTGATTGTAAATGTGGTACACAATACTCAATAGAAGGAAAACCCAGGTCGTGGAGACGCAGTGGGTGTTAATAGAGTAAAACCAGTAATAACTAAGAAAAGCCATGCCTAAACCATACATACCGAAGAGTCGGGTCTTGTAAATTGGCTGACTGACTGACCTATTGAGGTGATCATGTAATATGGTGGACATATGTAATGGCTGATTAGATGTGATGATGCAGCAAGCTGGCTGATTGACTGACTTGCTGCGCTGAACGAAGATACCCCCCCCCCCCTCTTTTTTGGAAGTTACTGGACGACGTGCTGGGCAGCCACCAGCGGCCCAAGCGTGGTCACTCCATCTGATTGTACTGACATATCTCTGAGATAGAAATCGGTTGAATTGGCACTCCAAACACAAGACCGGACAATGTCATGAAGGGATAGGTTCTTCCATAAAGGCCATGATGTAGCGATGGCACGAATTTCATGGGAAGAACCAGAGGTCAGGAGTGGGGGAGCGTCAATGGCAAGTTGATATGTCCACTAAATGGTCTTCTTCAACCAAGAATCAATAGTATTCTTGGTAATGTCACGCACTGCAGTTGGCTGAAGAGACAGGAATAAAAGACGACGAGAACCCCGACCAGGGACGGTACGAGTGAGATAGTGACGTATGGCTCGTACAGGGCATAACAGGATGTCGTCCTCAAGGTCACGAACAAAGTCTGATAAAGCAGGGATGGAGTACAAACGTTGAGCACAAGGACCGTGGTACACAGCCTCATTCTTGGCGATGAACTCAGGGACGGGACGAAAGGAAATACGAGACCAATTTGCCGTCCAGGTCAAAGACGACCTTTCCAGAGCGTGAAGCTCGGAAACTCTAGACGCCAAAGCGAAAGCCGCCAGGAAAGCAGTCTAGTAGGAAACAGCTTAATAGAGGCGAAGGCGGACGAAGCAGGGCACTAAGAACCACACCGATATCCCACTTCGGTAACAGCTGGCGAGTACGGCGAGACTAAGGCGAAAGCAGGTAGGAGAGCAGAGATATTGTCGTTCAGACTAATGTCGATGCCGGTCGAAAGACGTAAAACCCTAGCCAAAGCAGACCGGTACCCCTCAATGGTGCTGATTTGAAACTTCTTATCACGATGTAGGTGAAGGAGGAAGCCAGCTACTAAGGAAAGAGAGTCGGGATCGGAATCACGTTCTCGGCACCAGGAGACGAAATAGGCCCATTTCGATTGATAGAGCTGCGATGTGGAAGATCGATTGCTGAAACCATCGTCTTTGCAACTTCTGCTGAAAATCCTTGGACTGTAACTGCACTCTGGATAGTCTGCAGACGTGTAAGTTGAGCCACCGCGGGTTGAGATGTATTATCCCGTGAGGTTGACGCAACAGGCTGGGCCAAACTGGAAGACGACGTGGCGGAGCAGTGAGAAGTGGAACCAGTACCGGAAACCACTGACGACGAGGCCACCACGGAACCACGAGCAGAATGACGCAGTCGTGCTGAGTAATCTATTGAAGAACTTCCTGAATCAGGGCCATGGGCGGGTAGGCATAAGCCAGGAAGTTGTCCCAGAAGATTGAAAGGGCGTCGATGGCGAAAGCTTGAGGATCCAGAATCGGACTGACGAAGAGGGCGAGCTGTGCATAGTTCCTCGTCGCAAACAAGTCGATTAAGGGGGCCTCCCAGATGCTGCAGATCTGGTGGAAGACCTCCGGAAGAAGCTGCCATTCGGTCTGAAGCACGGTGTCGGGACGAGAAAAGGTGGTCCGCTAAGACAAAGAGCCGACCCGGAACATGGCGAGCATAGAGATGACAGTGATGAATGAGAGCCCAGTCATAAAGATCCCACACCAGACGAAACATTGACAAAGATCGGGTGGTACCCATTTTGTTGATGTGAGCACTGACAGTAGAGTTGTCCGTAGCGATGAGAAGGGACGAATTCACGAGACGTCAACTCCAATGCTGAACTGCTAGGATGACTGCCTTCATTTCCAGAAGGTTGATGTGAAGTCTGGCATCCAACCTAGACTATCTGCCGGACACCTCCAGACCGTCCAGATGGCTCCCCAACGGGTCTCGGAAGCATCGGTGTAGAGATGGTGATCCGGAGATGGAAATCGGAAAGGAACTCCCCGCATGACTTTGTGGCGGGACTGCCACCAAATCAGATGTGGATGTGGAGACGTCAATACCGGCACTAATGGATTGAGGGATGACGTCTGTAAATAAGACAGATGGCACTGCAGCGACCGAACTAGGAGACGTCCGTAATGAGTAAGGTCCTGCGTAGAAATGAATAGCCCTAAGAGTTGATGACAAAACAACTATAATGCCAACGTCTAAATACTGGTCCAACGGTCTATACGGGGACGAAGCACTTGATGGAGAGTGTCGAAAAACTGCCCCCAAAGTAACGACGAATCTAAGTAAACCTCGATGTGAAAGCCCCGAGATTGAGAAAAACGCCATGACTGGAGAAGTGATACAAGGGGCGATGTTTACTCCGAAACGGGAGGACATGCCACTCAAACCGACGACCGTCGATGGTGAATCATAGGAAACGCCGAAGACGTGGATGAATGGGTATAAGAAGATATGCATCTCGCAAAACGATGGAGGTCAACCAAGCGATAATGAAGACGCATCAACCGAATTGTCAGAAGGTAGAATATCGACTAAAAGACGAAAACACCAAAGTCGAGAGACGTGCAGGCGAACAAACGTCGAAGCCTCTATGACCATCAAGAGAAAGATCTAGAAATGGAGACCGGGACTGTCGAACTTGACGACCCTGATGAGGACGTATAAAAGAACGACGTGGTGAACGGCGTTATGGCGTACGGAAACGTCGAACAGATGTACGAGAACGACGTGCCGACGTACGGGAAAACGGCGTTGAGGTGTACGAGAAACGACGAACAGACGATATGACCGACGTGCTAACGTACGGGAACGATGTTGAGGCGTACGTGAACGACGAACAGACGAACAAGAACGACGTACAGGTGTATGAGAACGACGTGACGGCGTAATGGAACGTCGTTGAGGTGTAACAGAACGACGTAATGCGAACGAGGAAGGCGTTGCGTGAGAAACGGCGTACTGATTTTTCCAATTTTTTCAATTCAAGTGGAATAGATGAAATTATCATCCAGAATAAAAATTAAGATCACACAAATGCTGTAGACCAAAAGATGGACGAAGCAGTCGTAGAAGAAAAACGGCAAAGAACATTGCTTAGGAGCTGTCTGTCGTTCCTCTTACTAGGCTGTAACCGGTAATCGTTTTCGGACGAAAGTAACTTACGAAGTACAAGACCGCCCGATGGAAACAGTCTTATGCTGTCCCAAGCAGATGATTGAGTAACTTCAAGCTTGATCTTTGCCCGGCCAACAGATCAGGGAAAGATCAATAAACTCCCTACGTGTGGTCGAACAAGAACAATTCTAAAGACTTCCCGGAGAAATAAACTAACACTCAAGCTAATAATATTAATTTCCCAGAAAGAAGAAAATAAAATTAAAGCTCAACTCAATTTAAATTGTAAGTCTAATTCAGTATACCGATGGGAAAATTTGGTTGTGAAAAATAAATATATCACAATGCAATATTTACTGGCAGAAATGTGTTCCAAAGAATAGCACAATTTCTTAATAAACAATCTCGTGATCTCTTTTCTTGATCAACACACCCTTGATTACACAAAGGGAGTAATATGGTAGGCTCATTAAAATGTAACAAAGACGTGGTAGTGCATAGCTTTGACTTGTGGCGACGAAGACAAACGCAACACCAACAACGTAAGAATAAAAGACAGAGAAAAACCTCTGCAAGTTCTCTCTCTTGATCACAAGATATCAAATAAACAGAATAACACTTGATATAACAAGAGAATAAATGTTGGCAGGAACAATGAACTGTATGCATAGATGTAAACTACCAAAAACTGAAAAGTCCGAAACACAACAGCAACAACAACAACAACGAAACATGAAGGTGTTATCGTATAAATCAGCGAGAATACAATTTCCCTGCAGAAACTAGTAATCCTACGAAAGGTTATAGTACGTTGAAACATTTCTATTCCCAATGAACTGGACCACAGGCCGACCCGTGAAGCAAAAATCATTTGTTCGTCGATAACAAAAGAGCTGTCAAGAAAGCCGGGCTAGGACAGAATCCTTTGTTGTCCAAACAAAGAAACGGGGTTGTGCACAAACACGCCAGACAAGACTTTATCAACCGGTTCTAACTATCTGGAAATTTTAACATTATCCTCTCGTACAAACAGTCCCACTGAAGGGGATTCTAATAGAACCTGGCGGGACTAAGTCTAAGCGATAAATCCAAACGGGAAACCAGAAAGATCTCCGTTAAAATTTGAAATCTCCGACAAGAGCAATTTCATTTTGGCGTCTTTCGTCCGCAGTAAAGCAGGGTCTACCGTAACCCGTAATAAATACGCTCGTCTAGCCTGGGTATAATTCCTCCAGGCGGTAACATCCCAACTTAGACACTCTAAACACGTGGACTGACGGTAACAAAGGTGACCTTTGCATGAGTGTGAGCATTCAAACTAGACCAAAACTGCCGACACGAACGGCATGAATTAGAATTTACAGGGACAGATATCTCAGACAATAATGTCTAAGTATTACAGCAAGAGAAATACTAGTTTAGCAAAGGTACAACCGAAGGTCAAACCAACAACAACCAAACCAGCACTATAGGACACTTCCTTGATATGCAACCACTCGCGAGCAGGTACAAATAGAGAAAGAGGGAGATTTAGGAAAGTGCAGGGGCTTAAGTAACCTAGCTGAGCTGAGAGAGCTCCCTTAAGGGAGACAACTTTAACTATTTGTAAGGATGCTCCTAAAGGGAGATAAGGCCATCAGCAACAGCAGGTGAAGATTTGAGACATAAATTCGATTTTTTTGCGTACGTAATACTTGAATGGCCCCTTGTGAGCTTGTTATCATCTACCCCAGGTAAGACCATTCCTGGAGGCATAGAGCTTCGTGGACACTCCCTTGTCTCGCAAAGATAAACTCTTAGCCAACGTTAGATTAAATGCCCCCACCGCCTCCCCCCCCCCGTTACAACGTCCGAAAAGAATAAGACATGTTGGCAGGGACATGCAAATTAAACATGTTCAGAGGACAGAGTGAACAGAAAATAAGAAGTAAATGCGCTGTTTAACCGAGCATAGGCTAGCTGTTTAGCATTATTTAATAAATGCGACAAATCGGTATCAGATTTCCAGCTGGGGCTCACCGTGCCGATCGTTTCCCGGAATATTATTCAGGGACTCTTGGGAACGGGGGATATAAATGGGATCCTCAGAACAAGGTACCGACGTCACTTATTCGCCTTCTTCAAGGGAGAGCGACAAACACTTGTTGTGCCTACGTCACGCACGAACCCACTGGAAAAAACCCCGATCCCATACACAAATATGAGTGTTCCCTGTCTGATCATTCAAAACTGGTTCCCTACTGATCATCCATGGTAGACACTCCGACCACTCTCGTAGGTGACATTTTTCTGGCCACTTCCTATATATAGGCACCTGAGAGAAGAGTAAAAGGAAGAGATATAAAATAGATGTTTTTTTTTTATATCTGGCCACGCTCTTCTCAACGCATTTGGGAATATCTATTTTACTAGTTGCTTATCAAAATAAGGTTTTATGAAGAAAAGCCATGCAAATGTTAAATTTGTCTGTACATATATAGCTGTACCCCGGAAGGCAATTTGAAGAAACATGATAAAGATCATCCTGGTGGAGAGAAGCAATGGAAACATTAAGTTTGGCTGAATATATAGCTGTGCTCGAAGGGTAATTTGGAGAAACAATATAAAAATTACACCGGAGGAGGCATACAAATGATAAAAGTGTGGGTATAGGTGTGCCCATGGAGACCATCGGTTGACGATCAGCTGGTTGTATATTTTAACACAACTGTACGCTACAAAGTTGTGCAGACCTGTCCAGACCTGGGTGGTCCCCACCCCCCACTACATATATTTTTCTTACCCCTTCAGCTAGAGGCACTAAATATATGTTTGATATAAGTTTGGTGAACCTAGGCATATTGGTAATGGTAATGGTAATGAGAAAACAACGACGGATTACCATACGTACGTAAGTAAACGATGACAATAACTCAAGTGCAATCACCCGATGTGTGTCTAAAGCAAGTTCAGTAAACCTAGGCCTTAGCAAGCCTGAAATATGGTGGTAATAAGCAGCCAGACATGACTGGACAAATTTGACCCAGAATAACTGGTTAATCTGATCAATTTTTGACAGGCTTCTGCTTTAAAACCATATACATATGTTAAGCAAGTTTGGTGATCCTAGACATTGTCAAGCTTGAGATATGGTGGTACCAATCAGTTCCTGATAAATTGACACAGTTTGACCTGGTGCCCTGGGAAAATATTTCGCTGATATTTGATGGTCTTCCTCACGTGTGTAGAGTTTGGTATTCCTAGGCATAGTCATTCTTGAGATATGTTGGTAACGAGAAATCGGAGATGGACGGAGGTACAAAATTGTCCGAGGAGTAATTAAACTTACTTATCGACTAAACATACTTCAGACATTCTACACAGTGATTAGTCTCATCGAAATTACAGTAAATCATTACTGAACTTTATTAGTCAATAATAATAGTAGCATGACTTATAGTAGCCCGGTTATTGGACAGGCCCTATTATTGGACACCTAGATGCAATGGGGCTATTTTCTGAGAATATTACATGACAACTGTAATACAAATTTAATTGTACAGTTGAGTTACAAAGACATGCTAATAAATTTCTGTTTACTCACGGAATTTGTGCACGTTTAGCCCTCGTGCGAGTCGGAAATAGTGTCACAAATTTGGGTAAAAAAATGCGTTAAAAACTTTCCTCCAGTTTCTCAGTTTCATTCCTGATTGCAGGTATGATTATTGTCTCACCACTACACAAGAAATAGGGTGCGCGCGTCCAACACAAAACTCATGCAAACACAAGAATCAGGTTAGACCGAAACACGGACTTCGAACACGGACTAATACAGCAAACAGTTTGGTGGCTACACCAGATAATTTATCTTCAAAATAAACAAGTCTGAAACTCCTTACATCTGTTATTCAAACTTGTTTCAAAACGTTTCTTGATATTGTAAATTTTTGAAACATAAAATATCGCCTTTAGAAAAAAAATATATTAAAATGAGACCGACACAGAGATTAAATGAGCTCTCATAATCATCTGTTTGAAATAATTTGCCATTAGGTCATAAGTTACGAAAAAAGTTATTGGCCATCTCTGGTATTCTTAAATTGAAATGAAATTCTGAGGAAATTTTCTGTCAAAATTGTCCGGCTGCTATCTCCTAACCCTGCTACAACATTATAATTGTCCATCCTTAGAATTGCAATAGGAAAAGACATGAGAAGGGATACTAATCTCGAGGACATTCTTAACCATCGCACCGGTGCGGAAAATTGACAAAGTTCGCACAATTGTGTTTAAGGTGTTAGGTAACCGAGTATTTTTGTTGTTACAGAGTATTTGGAAATTGCTGAAAAAAATATGACAGAACCTGCTCAGTGCATTTAGTTCCTCGACTTGTGTAACTGTTGAATATTGAGCGTGCAAGCATGTAACCCAACAATAAAGTGAAAACCTTACAATTAGGCATTGTCCCTTTGGGGCAATGGAAATGAAATGCAATATTGAATAATCTCCAACAAAATACAGAAAAAGAAAGGGTACCATGTAAATAGTGTTGTTGTTGTTGTCATCCTTGTTGTTGTTGCTGTTGTTGTTCTCTCTCCGGTCTATATCATGGCGTTATGTTAGAGTGTTAAGGTGTAACGACGGGCGTCACTGCATTTCGAAGAATTAGTGACAATTCCATGGAATATCAGAGCTTTCTGAGCTATTTCACCAGGGCGTTGAAGCATTAAGAATGGCGTTGGTGGACGTTGCTACAAGATGACACCTCACACGACGCATTTGCGCCGCGGATGGTCCATCTCTACACCAAGTAACATCCTTCACTGCTAAAAAATGCCCACTTTCGCTACTACTCGTACTGATGACGTCACCAATGACGTCACAGATGCTGTGGATATCCCTCAAATCGGGGTCTATACCCCGAGAGCTACAACATGACACCGCCCATGACGCATTCGGACCAAGGATGGTCTATCTCTACACCAAATACCATCCTTCACTGCCCCAAAATGCTCACTATCGCTACTACTCCTATTGATGACGTCACCAATGACGTCACAGATGCTGTGGACAGCCCTCAAATCGAGGTCTACACCCCGAGAGCTACAAGATGACACCTTCCAGGACGCATTCGAACCGTGAATAGCCCATCTCGACCCCAAATACCTTCATGTGCTGCCCCAAAATGGCCACTTTACTTACTACAACCAACTGCGCATGCGCAGATTAACGCAACTTGCACTTAAAAACACACCATTCTGACTCTAACCCACACAAGCTTCACTTTGACACCTTCCACAACCCATTCGGATCTATAGCGGTCCATCTCTACCCCCAAAACACACCCACATACCCCCCAAAATGCCTGCTTTCTATACTACGGCCAGACTGCGCATGCGCAGAGTATTGACAACGTACGAACCATTAGTGTAGTCAAGTGCTCCTGCATGAGAGCTTCAAAATAAGACGACACCATTGGACCACCAGGGACTCACCTAGACTCCAACACGTCCACCCCGTATGGGCCTATACTCCCATAGCCATGCGGTATCACAGGCATTTGATAAGGGTCAGTATAAGATGGGTATATCAGTAATATCCTAATTATCTGTGGTAGTTATGTATCTACATATATGGACCCCACCAACTAAGGTCGCAGACAAGGTACCGCACTGTCCATTACAACCAGAATTTAGATAGAAATTTCCAAGGGAAAAGTCACAGTTCATACTTTGCACATACCTTTTATTCAATAAATGATGTTTGTTGAACGTACCTGCTGCACTGATTTTAATTACTTACTGCAACAATTTCATGTAACTTGACAAATATGGTTGAAACAATTTTGTTAACAACGTCAACCGAACATGAGGAGATACATGGCATTTGATAGGCCAATATCGCTGTCTCTGTCAGCTCTCTGATCAGTGAAATGCCGTCTCTCTGAAAAGTAGATTTCCGCATTCCATGGAATTTGTGATGACCGTAGCAACCAGTGCATTGACCAATCAAACGACTCGTACTTGTTACGTTTCGGAAAACGTTGTTAAGAGAATTTCAAACAAGATGGCGAGTGATTTACCTTCACTCCGTGTTAGAAGAATGGGGTATATATAACATTAAGACAATATTGAGTATATAAAGTTTTATTTGTTACTACACCCACATAAAGGTCAATTGTGATTCATTTATCAAATGAATAACTAACTGTGGGCCAGAGAGCATCCATCCATACTGACTCCATGTTACTAGTATATGGGGTATACTATATATAACAGCATATAACAGAAGGGCGAGTACACTACACATACATATCATTTTAATCATTACAAAGACAAATTGGTGACTGATGACAAGCCATCCATTACTGACCCTTATCAAATGCCTGTGTGCGGTATAGGCCTATGGGCCTACCCTGGCCTCGGTGAACTTTTTCCAAAAATTTCACCGTTTCGTGCCGGGACACTTCCTATCATGTTTGTCTTGACGAGACTAAGAAAACAAATCCAAACAACCATACCGCAAATGTATAGAAGTAGGTTTCCCAGTGGGACAAACATTGGTCGTATACCCCCAGTATGGGTCTATATGGGTCTCGGTGACTTTTTTCAAAAATTTCACCGTTTCGCTCCGGGACACTTCCTATCGTGTTCTAAATGACGAGACTAAGAAAACAAATCCAAACAACCATACCGCAAATGTATAGAAGTAGGTTTCCCAGTGGGACAAACATTGGTCCTATACCTCCAGTATGGGACTATATGGGTCTATATGGGGCTATATGGTACTTTTTCAAAAATTTCACCGTTTCGTGCCGGGACACTTCCTATCATGTTTGTCTTGACAAGACTAAGAAAACAAATCCAAACAACCATACCGCAAATGTCTAGAAGTAGGTTTCCCAGTGGGACAAACATTGGTCCTATACCCCTAATATGGGACTATATGGGTCTCCCTGAACTTTTTCCAAAAATTTCAACGATTCGCTCCGCGACACTTCCTATCATGTTTGTCTTGACGAGACTAAGAAAACGAGATCCCACAACCTATACCGCAAATGTATAGAAGTAGGTTTCCCAGGATGGTCCTATACCCCCCCATACCCCATATAGGCATTTTCCGTAATTTAGGATAAAGTCCGTGTTCCGTATTTTTTCAGGAAAAATTTTACATACACCCACCCTGGAACTAGGGGGAGATAACTCTATTGATAGGCAAGCCCCGTTAAGCCCGGCGACCTATATACCCCCATACCCCATATAGGCATTTTCCCGTGTTCCGTTTTTTTTTTCAGGAAAAATTTTACATGCACCCACCCATGACTGAATGCCCCTTCACATAGGCTTCACATTGATACCTCATACAACTCGATCGGCCCATTAGGGGCTCCCCTAGATCCCAAAACGTCTATTTCCATACCCTTTTCCCACAATTCCCTGTCTGCGCATGCGTAGAATGGTGACAACGCTCGAGCCACTAGTTCAGTCAGATGCCCCCTGACATAGGCTTCACATTGATACCTCATACGACTCCATCGGCCCATTAGGGGCTCCCCTAGATCCCAAAACGTCTATTTCCATGCCCTTTTCCCACAATTCCCTGTCTGCGCATGCGCAGAATGGTGACAACGCCCGAGCCGCTAGTCCAGTCAAATGCCCCTTCACGAATGCTTCACATTGATACCTCATATGACCCCATTGGACCATTAGTGGCTCCCCTAGCTTCAAAACGTCTATTTTCATACCCTTTGGCCACCGCGCATGCGCAGAATGCCGATATTTCAACCCCACACCCAGCCCATCAGATGCCCCTTCACGAATGCTTCACTTTGATACCTCACTCGACCCTATTGGATCATTAGGGGCTCCCCTAGATCCCAAAACGTCTATTTCCATACCCTTTTCCCACAATTCCCTGTCTGCGCATGCGTAGAATGGTGACAACGCTCGAGCCACTAGTCCAGTCATACGCCCCCTCACATAGGCTTCACATGGATACCTCATACGACTCCATCGGCCCATTAGGGGCTCCCGTAGATCCCAAAACGTCTATTTCCATACCCTTTTCCCACAATTCCCTGTCTGCGCATGCGCAGAATGGTGACAACGCCCGAGCCGCTAGTCCAGTCAAATGCCCCTTCATGAATGCTTCACATTGATACCTCATATGACCCCATTGGATCATTAGTGGCTCCCCTAGCTCCAAAACGTCTATTTTCATACCCTTTGGCCACCGCGCATGCGCAGAATGCCGATATTTCAACCTCACACCCAGCCCATCAGATGCCCCTTCACGAATGCTTCACATTGATACCTCATACGACTCCATCGGCCCACTCGTGGCTCACCTACATCCCAAAACGTCTATTTCCATACACTTTTCCCACAATTCCCTGTCTGCGCATGCGTAGAATGGTGACAACGCTCGAGCCACTAGTCCAGTCAGATGCCCCCTCACATAGGCTTCACATTGATACCTCATACGACTCCATCGGCCCATTAGAAACCCGGCTCGATCCCAAAACGTCTATTTCCATACCCTTTGGCCACCACGCATGCGCAGAATGGTGACAACGTCCGAGCTCCTATTCCAGTCCGATGCCCCTTCATGAATGCTTCACATTGATACCTCATACGACCCCATTGGACCATTAGTGGCTCCCCTAGCTCCAAAACGTCTATTTTCATACCCTTTGGCCACCGCGCATGCGCAGAATGCCGATATTTCAATCCCACACCCAGCCCATCAGATGCCCCTTCACGAATGCTTCACTTTGATGCCTCACTCGACCCCATCGGACCATTTTATCTAGGGACTACTTTTTCTCCGCGGAAGCTTTTTCCCGCGACCGCATCACCGCCAGGACCGCATCACCGCGGAGGAATACATTCCCTGCAACAATTGGAACTCTCCTGTGTTGGAGGTAGCTTTTTGGTCATTCTGCCGGAACTATAGTGCACTTGACCTCTCCTCCTCGTTTCCTCCCCCAATATGCAAATTTTTGGGGTCAAGTTGACTCGAAAAGCACTTACACTACTACTTGCGTGTTTAGAGCATTTAGAGATCAACAGAATTAGCATGTCGGCAGTACCACTTAGGGTGTTATTTTGGACACTTCGGAAACAAATCACATTTCTTTTTCAACTGCAGCTACAATTGTATTCATATACTGTTTATTTCATTGGCATATGCTTACGAAGTTAAACTATTTTTTACTGCGAAAAGTCGGGGATAATTCAGGTCACCCCACAGCGATAAACAAACCAGTCAGTGTGATTGACAATGAATTGAGGGCAGGAACTATGTATTTAAATTGCCAAAATGGATACATGAAACTGGAGAAAGGCGTCTGCTTCACCAATGCAAGCTATATTACACACATGTGATGCATTTGTGCGCTCAGAAAATTGAATTCCCCGTCGATCTTTAAGGTGAAAAACAGTTGCTTTGTTTTCAAAGTTGATTGTTCGACAGAAAACTGTGGCCTAGATCGCTGAAATTTTCCTGTTCAAACATGTGTAAAATTGTCCATATCCATGACCGTTGTGCGTGTGGCACGAAGCGAAGTGTCCATAATATCGCTGTCACCCATACTGTGCAATAATGAGCAATAAGTTTCCAGCATGCAAAACAAAGACAAACGATTGTAGTTTCACTTTCGAGTTTATTGGGACGAAGATATTTTTTACCCAATATCGAGCAGTTTCAAAGTGAAACTGATTGACATAAACTTTTCGGTAAGCTGGAGTCGTTTGAGTTATCTCCCAAGTGTAAATATTGTCAGTAAATGTCTTCCTGCTTCAGCCATATTGGATCTCCGTTCAAAGCATCTTATTCTCCGTGACTTAATTGGTGCGATTGTACCTATATCAATAAAATATAAATGTATTCAATTACAGATGACTGAATTTAATGTGCCCAATACAATAAAATTTTCGTAAAAGATATAACTTGCGATATTTATGAGCTGTGGGGAAGGCGGCATTTAGAAGCATTTAAGGTGCGTTCAAGTTCCAATACCCTCTGTTTGGGAAGGGGCGGGGGTCAAAGTTTCAGTCATATCGGCTCCACATTTTCTGATATCGGGTCAGAAATTCCATAAAATAACTCTACCGTCGATCTCAAATTTGTGCAGTACTACACTCATAATATTAGTTAGACCTATGTATATAATTTTTAAGTTTCTATGACAATTCCACGGTCTACCCTCTCCACCACCTCGACACGAGGCAGGACGGCTCATATTTTTTATCACATTAACATCATGTACACACATAACATACATTGAAACACGAACACTTAACAAAGTTCAGCAATTTCACTTGAACATCTTGGATCACTCCAAAATTAAATAAGACTATATTAATTCGCAGAAACAATTGCACACTATTTGCTTAGACTCGTACACGCCCAGTCTTCTGAAAAAGTTTACCGCTAAAAAGAGGTCGTATTATGTGAGCGCGATTTCTGCAGGTTAGGACGATCTCGCTCCTTAAAATGGAGCTAAATAAGGCCGTTTTCGCTCAATGACTTTTGATTCCTTCTCAACCAGTTCTCCAACACTTCCGGCGCATTAATCTATCTATTGCTCCATGTCGTAGAATTAATTTGCCATTAGAAGAACCAGTCAATGTAGTGCCAACAGCTTGATAGATATTTGACTTATTATTATGCACATTATATAATTGACCATTTATTTTTTCACTACCATTCGATGGAGATATATATATGTCTGTGTGCGCCTCGAGAGGATTTTGCTGTATGCATTATGTAAACTGATTTTTGAGCAAAAACAACCCTTTTTGCCTCCATTTTAGAGAGCGGGGTCGCCCTAACTTGTTCGGTCCGTCCGTTCCGTTTGTCGTCTCTATATCCACAGTCACAGTTCTTGAGCAGAACACGCATGGCGTTTTCTTGTGTTATATATGTAATATGCCTTTAGCCCTCGGGCACGAGAGTGCAATAAGGATTCTTCTATATATGAGCGCGTATATTGAAGAAATTCCGGCTATTCTTCTTACCTCTTCAGTAGGACAAATCGGACAGGCGCGACATCTCAAGCCGTTAATCTGGCTGTATTCCCACTCCCAGTTATCACACTGTGGAGCAGCACACTTGAACGAAGGACAACTGATGAGAGGCTGAAATGGAAACCATAAGCGGGCACCACATAAATCAAAACAATTTTGACACCTAATATGGTATCGTTATTTGTGGAACAAAAACAATCTGCATATGGGAATATACAATACTTTCCTACTGGAGTTAGATACATTTTATATCAGTAGGCTACTACTAAAATAATGTTACACCTTGTCCAACAATAGAGTAACGCATATGCTTAAGGCCGAAGCTAGTATACTCGGCCATTTAACATCAGTTTTGTCGGTTTAGAAATGTCAATGTTTAGGTAAAACACAAATACTAGTGCTGTACCCGTGAGGTACTTGAAGTCACACCCTCAGAGTTTGATATCAAATCTCCAGCAGCAGATTGTGGGAGCTGAGGGAGACGAGTGTTTTTAAGAGAGCTTGCATTCATTGCTGTGGATTTGGTGCCAAAACCTGTGTTTCACCAACATTTCCGAAGAATTTATCCTAATCTTGAGTTGTCGTTGTTGAGAGTATATATGTATTGGAATTCAAAACGTTAACCAGTGCATATGAGCCATCATTAATCTATGCAAATTCAAAGTAAAAAGACAATGCAAATGAAAGGCAAGAATTTAGAAAATATTTGCCATCACACTGTTGGCATTCGATTTTTCTTGGTGAGCTGTATCCCAGAAGCACAGCTTCCAATTACTTCAAATGTATGGCATGATGAGCACCCGTTGACACAAATATATGTCTTCCACAAGTGTTCGATGGAATCAAAATATGAGGAACTTTGATGATGTGTTACGGTTTTGACAGTATAGATTTGAAGGAAATTCACCAACATGCGACTCTGATGTTTCCATCTTGCATACTTCTCTCCAAATGCTGCCCGAACAAAAAACAGTGATGTTCCTTCTGAATGTATTTTTTAACGCGCCCTTATGCCATTTTACAGAGATCTAAGAATAGATTATCCAGATTGCTGCAGCATGAGAATATTTTGGGGTTAAAACTCACTGGAACTCACCGGAATTCAGGAGAGAAGCAAATTAATACTTGTACATCCATCCTTACACATTATTTCTTAAATAAATCATGTGTTTTATGCCAACAAGTAACGTTCGAGGCAGACAGACATTATATCAACACGCTTAAAACTAAAGTGTTCAAACTTACTCGTAAAGTGTTGAAATAACCCTTTAAGTGTGTCCACAGGGACAACACTTAAAGAGCAGACCCTGTGGGCACACTTAAAGAGTTATTCCAACACTTTACGAGTAAGTTTCAACACTTTAATTTTAAGCGTGAAGGAACGCTAAATAGCTACAGATTTGAATTCGTACTGATTGCTGCACCGTCACTTTCTACATGGGAAATTCACCTACGTTGAATTACGCAGGTTTTTGCGTAGATAAGTGATGAGCTATTGGAAATTACACTGCAGGTATTCTGTTCTCTACAGCATAAGAAAAAGGAAAATCATCCGAAGATTCACGAAAATTCAAAACGGAAATGCTCAAGCATCAATCCGATTCGCCAGAACTACATTGGTCTGTCAAAGTTCATATATTCACCCGACATTGTGTATGTATGACGAAAACTACCCTGAAGACCCACATTGTTACATTCAGATATAACAATGTGTATATATGTGTATATATGTGTGTGAGTGTATGTATGTATATGTATGTGTGTGTGTATGTGTATAATTATGTGTATAATTCGAGTCGATATCCCATCGTCAACTTACCACTTCATCTTGTGCGATTGTACCACCTACCACTTCATCTTGTGCGATTGTACCTGTTTCGATAAAAAACAGATGTATACAATAATTGATAATTATATTTAATTGACACCAATATTATGATTAATTGTGAATAAGAGAGCGATTATAAACTATGCCATGTGATTAGCCGTGTATCACACGTACGGTTTTCATTCCACTTTATTAAAGTTTTAAAATTCTCTGTTTGGGGAGGGGGTGAATAGCGTTCTGTTTGAAATACGAGGAACTGGAGCGATCAGTTTGAAAGTTTTAGTCCTGCAGGCTCCATATGATCTGATATTGGGCCAGAAATGCAAAAAAGACCCTCCATTAAAAACCGTGCACTGACTGCACCTCTAAAATCTGCTCATATCTTATCATATAAACATTACATAATCGTGTACATTTAGTACGTCTTGACAAATACCTACCGAAATAGCAACTTGATTTAAAAGACTCAAGGGTACGATTCAGTTTGATCAGTAAAAACACCGATGGTACATGTAAATATTGTATTACAACAAGAAGGCAGGAGTTATAGTGAATAAGATTTGACGTCGCTTTCAACATTGTGTCGGTCATATATCACAACGGTGTGCTTGCATGCGACAGAACGGTCCCATTACCGCCTTTCTATAGTGCTGTCTCGTCGAAGTAATATGCCGTCTGCCTGCATGAACGAGGTACAAATGTGAATAGCGGTCATATTTGTTTGTGAACCCAAGATATCAACAAATCGAGCTGGCGATTCTATATTTGGCACAATGCTTCTAAGGCCTCTA
Organism: Hanleya hanleyi; assembly: GCA_036873755.1. Classification (NCBI taxonomy): domain Eukaryota; kingdom Metazoa; phylum Mollusca; class Polyplacophora; order Lepidopleurida; family Hanleyidae; genus Hanleya; species Hanleya hanleyi. The sequence goes on along the minus strand of JAVTVY010054495.1, from coordinate 5,548 downwards.
GGTCAAGTTAACTTGGGACTGACTGACCATGTTTTAACGATCACAGATCAAAATCCAAGTAGCCGTCACATTTGATTGTGAACGCAAGATGTCAATAACAGACAGAGCTGGAGACGGGATTTTTGATACCATGCTTCCTCTTGTTCTCTCCCGAATGACCTCTGCCAATTTTTAAAGATTAGGAAGGTCAAAATGTGAATAGCAGTGATTTTTGTTAACACAAAGTATTCCAAGCAAATTAATCTAGACACTGAATCTTTGTCCTAATGCTGTCTTATGAAGGCTTCTAGGTCCAGTTTACGGGACTTAATTGACCTGTGTTCAAAGGTCACAGGGGTCAACATGTGAGGTGTAGTCATATTAGCTTTTGAACGAGGAGAATAAGCAGCTTGTGAATAAGGAAACAGTTTCTAGAGCCTTGAACCATCTTCGGAACAATGCGGCCGTATAAGGGCCCCTATGTGAAGTTCACTCTCAACTGAACGTGACCGATTTTCGAACAGAGGTCAAAACTTGATCCGAGTCGTATTTGCTTGTGAGCACAATATCTGGATTTTCAATCTGACACAATGCTGCCTTAGGAGGGTGAGCCAAATTCGCGTTGGACTGATCTTGATCCATTTTTAAAGATCTCGGAGCTCAAAATGCGATATACTCTCCTAAACTCAATATTTGGTTCATACTCCATGTAAGAATGACGGGGCAATGCATACAATAGCCAAGTCTGGGGACAATAATGTGTCTAGACTTGAGCCTTTTCAGCGGCACAAAGACTCAAGACAATAGCTTCCTACATGAAGTATCTACCCAATATTTGTACAGCAATTGCAAGTACACTCGTTAGTTTAACACAATACTGCCTCATATGGACCTTTATGCCAAGTTTACCAGACGGTCTTGTGGAGAGAATTTGTCTAGATAAAGCAACGTGCGCTCAGACAGGATACATGGCGCGGGGTTAGCTACTCAGTTTCTCATTATATACCTCATGCTAGAATATTGCGGTTTGATCGAACACTCACCAGCGGGTCCACAGTCAGGTTCCCGTGGCCAACGGGTGACCTGTCCCAAGATCTCTCCGCTGCTGGTGTTCACACAGTAACATATAGTCTTTGTTCTGTTCAGATGCTGAAAACACTGCATAGGAGCAAACATCACAGGGTCCCCTGTACAGTTGGGGAAGGGCAAGGTTATTACCCCCAAGGATCTGCTAATCACTTCCCCCAGAGTCTGGTTCTCAAATCTGAATGCCCCACCCGCCGGATTGGTCACGTTCACATGTAATAGCGAACCTAGGAAGCCGTAAATGCCCTTCAACCGCGGATCTTGTATAAACTTCAGGATCTGGCCGAACATGATGTCGTCTACTTTACTCATGTTCTGATAATACTCTTCAGTCATCTCAACTGTTATGCTCCGCTGTTCACAAAGGCTCTTGTCTGAAAATTAAAATAGGACACAATCTGCTCAATTCGAATATACCTAATATGTTCCGTATCTGACAGTATCCCAGCTACCCTCAGAACAAAGTTCTCCGTAAGATATTCATTCCAATTTTCCAGTTCCCATATGGGCAGTGTGCCAAATCAGGATTCAAATTTGACATTCTTTCGTCAATGTTCATAAAACAGAAAACAGCAACCATGAAATATAATTACAGCACAACAAAACATTTCAATATCCTACAATCCTATTATGGCACACTGCAAAAGTGTTTGCCGTAAATCAAACCAAACTGAATTTCAGCTAATAACAAGAGGCAAAATTCGACATGTTCAGGTCATCTGATACTTTCATATCCAAACTGACAATTTCATTTAATCCTGTCAACACACATTCAAATCTGCGGCCATATCTTCCTTTTGAAAAGCAAAATATTTGAAGTATGGGTTAGTTAACAGCTAAATATATTGGCAGTAGCAGGTCGGACGACTAAACAGTTTCACCAAGTGATAATACTGGCATGTGAAGAATGATTCGATACCACCCTCGCGCTCCTTTATACGATGGATTACCTGTACTGGCCATTGGTCTATCACGGAAGAAGACAGGTGAAAATGATATTTTCTGTTCTGATATTGTTCGAGAAATATTAGGCAACTGTGGGCCAAAGTTCTTAGATCTGTATTTCTTCTGTCGGATATCATTAAAAAACACTCCCATCCCCCAGAAGGTGAGAAAAGGCCTATTTACTGAGCATATCATTACCGAAGAAATAAATGGTAGTTTTCCGCCCTCTTAACTGCCCAAATAATGGATGGTAAAACGGAATTGCCTAATGTGTTCGGACGAAGCTGCAGGCTTCTGATCATCTGATCTTGTGTTCCATTGGGGACGGTCTGTTCTCTCAAGCGAAGGGTGTGTGTGGGTGTGTGGGGGAGGTAATAAAGCTCAGGGAACGATATTCCTGTATTTCAGTGCAAAGAAAATGTTTTACTCTCGTTTTAAAAATTACAGATTTCGTGTGGACGTCGATATTATGTGTGACGAAGAATCATTTATACCAGATTCCAATAACATCAAGTACGGCGTTGATCTGTACCGTACGACCTCGAGTAAGTTGCCATCACAGTTTTTCTGTCGAGTTGCCAAGCAATCTACAGCCCTATATATCAACGTAACTTAGCTAAAATACGTGGATCGCGTTCTGTGAACAGCGGTCTGAGTGAAAGCTACCTTAAGTGACAGCTGTCTTCAATGCGATGTTGCGATTTCTGCAAGTGCTTCATTCATAAATTCACTACGATTGTCACGTTCTCGGATATACAGACTCAGCAAAACGAGAAGAATCATGCGAAATAATTCGAAATTGTAAGCCTTTGAGTCGCAAAACTAAGTGAAAAATAGATAATGGAGTAAATAATCTATTGAAAATCAAAAGTCGCGAGTATTTCTCACTTATAGCCATTTTCTATGGAGCTGACGATGCGATAACCTATCCACCCTGTCCAAGTCTGACTAGGAATAGGTCGATTTTGGAATAGAATCCTGTGAGAAAAGGCACTATACCTTCAATTTAAGACAGAAATCTTCCTATGCTTTCACTGCTAAAGAACTAGCTATGAAGCTTTGTATGGTGATTATGCATTTTGGGAGTCCAGTATACTTTTTGTATGTCGTTATGTTTGGTTGGAAGACAAATACCTCTTTCCTTGAGAAAGGTTTGTGATTGTTAAATAAATCTTACACAGTAAATGCAGTTTGGGAGTAGGTAGACGTATTTGATGATGATATGTTTACACTTAATTCCGTAACCAGCACATGGTAATAGTAATATTTACATATGAATATTATATTATTTAGAGCTTTGTCTGCTGGAACTATGACGAATTCAATCCCGAGATTTGCTAGAACTTCATGTGAATTGAGGTTTCTCAGTACTTGTTTTGCTTGTGGAAGGGTACATCTGTCAATATGGCGGGTTGTTGTAAGACCTTGCTGTTAGTGAGGTCCAGCCCTTCAGTGAGTACTGTAGGTTCAACGTTTTCTCGCTTAGACCAATCTGTAATGTACTGTTCCAATGCAGACAGAACTATCTTCTGGTTGGTCTTCATATTTATTCTTCTCGGCTCTCTATATTTAGGTCCTTCTCACTCAGTACATCAAGGTCACCAGTCACAATATGTTGGCATGGTGTATAGATAAAGTTCGACGATTCACAATCACAACTTGTATTAGTTTCAATCAAACTCCTTGACAGCATCAGAGTAATTAAATATTTTGGTGGCTATAGATTCAGTATACTTATATAAAATGCAAGGTGGTTCTGTGAACTGAAAATAGTTTGGTACAGCGTTGCGTACCTCTGGATCATTCAGCATTCGATGTAAATTAATAATGTCCAGTCCTTTAAGTAATTGAGTTTCAAGAAAAGCCGATCTTGGGATGTTTCGATTATATTCACTGGACGATACAACCGAAAATACGCTATATCGTAATTATTGTGGGTGGTATTATATTCCCTGAAGTTGCAGATCGTTGTTTTTCTCTGTCTATAAGATTTAAAACTCTCAGAGGTAACGCACACAGAACTGTGGGTAAGCGATGTATACCATTGGATGTGTTAGTTAAACCCACTAAAGCGATATGATCGTGATTCAACGCTCTATTAAACCTTCTCCAACCATGGGGCGATGTCTTCGTTGGTGGGTATAAATAGCCGAGTGATATTGGATATATTTAAACGGCGGTTTGTAACATTGCCGAACCCACTGACATTATCATTTAAACCATACGGAAACACTGACCCAAGTTCTAGCATCCAGAATAGTTCCCGCTCTCGGATTTTCTCTCAAATCCGAAGGGGGAATCCTTGGTAGATGGATAGACGACGTCTATGTTACCCCAGCCATGGCTGGGTCCCGAAAAATTCTTACCTATAAGCAATTGTTTTTTTCTAACGGATTTTCTGTGACCATTCACCCTAAGATGAAGTCTTTGGGTGGTCTTGCCAACATACCATTACCAATCATGTTACCGATGGATATTATCGTCCATCTTAACACATCAAATTCGTAATCTTAGATGTTGCCGGTGTGGAAGCAAGGAAAGCCCCAGGAAACAATGCCCCTTTTCATATGTTTCTCATTAGAAAAAACATCTGTGATGCAAACCTGGTGACTAATTAGATTAGATGAGGAAGGGTTGACCGGGTGTTGTGACCTGCCTGCGAGGCTCAGGATTGAAATTTCACAGGCAGGTCACAAAACCCGATCAACCCTTCCTCAAACCTAGATAACGATATTGTCACCAAATAATGGATTCTTTCTCATATTACTCGTATATTCTCGAACTGAAAGACAATCATCATTGGAAGAAAACTGAAAAAGCCCACAGTTGAGATAAAAGTGCAACAAATAGTCTTCGTTCAGCTGAATTTGTTGACATTTTTGCGATCTGCAACAGATGAATTTCCGTAGCCTCGTTTTGATCGATACTCAAGGGCAACAGGTTACAAGCTATTTCAAACCCGTGTGTGAATTATTTCAAACCCGTTTGTCGTGATATGGCTATTTCAAGCCGTGTAATCGACCAATGAGCGTATGAATTGATACGGGGTTCGGTGACAAAGGTTGTTATCAGGTTAGGGCGATCCCGCTCTCTAAAATGGAGGTAAAAAGTTCATTTTTGCTCAATAAATCATTTTATATAATGAATACAGTAAAATCATCTTGAGGCGCAAATATACACATATATCCCCATCAAATGAAGGTAAATATATAAAGTGCCATCTATCTTGCATAATAATAGGCCAGATATCTGTCACGCTGTTCAAACAACATTGACTGGTTCTTCAAATAGCAAATTAATTTTAGGACATGGAACAACAGATAGATTAATGCACCTGAAGTTCTGGAGCATTAGTTAAGAAGGAATCAAAAGTTATTGGGGAAAAACGACCTTTTTAACCTCGATTTTAGAGAGTGGGATCGTCCTAAGTAGATTATATCTGAATCAGACGTTATTTACTATCGATATTCTTGCCTTTTACACCGGCAAAGGGCGGAGGGGGCATCATCGATATACCGCGAGGAGAGTGCATGGCATG
>JAVTVY010054494.1:0-31188 GCA_036873755.1 Hanleya hanleyi | reverse complement strand
GGAAACACATCAGCCGAGCTGTTACTGGGTAGGGTGAGGTAAACATGATGACTGAGCTGTCCTGCTGCTGCTGTTGGTTTTAATACTTCTCCCAGCCCTTGGGCGCTAATCGTCGTGATGGTCGCGGTGATTTAGCTCTTGGTGGTTGCAGGGGGTGGCGTGGTAAAAGGGGTGAAAACGTAGGTGCCCGCCGTGGTGGTGATGTGGGAGGTGACTCCGGTTCTCAAGGTTCTGGTGGTGTACTCACATTCTGCATAAAGGCCCAGCGCTGAGGGTTGCCCACCAATTCCTGTGGTACATGCATGTCTTTCAAGCCTTGAGCGGAGACCTCCCATCCTCGAGGATTCGTGTGCGTCCTGCGTTGACGCATCAGGTCATTCACTAAATCCGTCATGTGGGTCCCGGGGACCACCTGATTCTGTACCAGGAGTTCGCCTTTATCATTCCAAGTCATGTTAGGATTCTGTTTCATCCGTTGTAATACCAGGCCAGCTTGTTTCTTGAACGAGGCAGGTACACTCTTCAGGACTTCGTCTTCGACCCACTGTGGGGCTGTGGAAGGTACTCCACCCGGCTGTTGGAACGGTGCTGAGGTCGGCGGTGTGTCACGTGGTGATGGTGGTGGTGGAGCAGAGAGGGTTTTGTATTGGTCCATGAACGTCATGTACCGCTGAAGCGTCTCATTGTACCGTTGTACTTTCTCACTATCGCTTAACCCCGGTCTCTGTAAGATCTGTTGCATCTCTCCATCGAGGGTGTTTATCGTCTTCACCGTAGAAGGGACAGGGTAGGGCGATTGGAGGTTTTGAAGGAGCCGAGGTTCGACGAGGACCATTTTTTTCGTGTGGTTCATTGTCGGCCGAAGAGTCCACCCAATACTGGACCCAACACGGAAGCGGCCAACGGTGCTAAGATGGCCCCGAGAAATCCACCTTTCTGTAACACCTTTTTCTTTTGTGTTTGAGACACTCGCTTCTGGACTAACGTTCTTAGACCTGTCTTATGCTTGGCCAACTTGGTCTTCTGAGCCGGAGTCAGTGGTACGTTGCCTTTTACGATATTGAGTCCAATCTCGCACAGACAGCACACGAGAGCAGGGTCCGCACCGCGTACAATGGTTCGGACTAACTCGGGTGGGGCCGTCTTCAATACACGGAGCGTAGGAGCGTGCTTCCGTACTCGCGCAGACATCCTGTACAACTAATGCTAGAACCCACAATTCTGCTCTTTTTATCTACTTCAGAGACAAAAAATCAATCCTGCTGTGGTATTCATTCTTTTTTATTATCCCCATCATCAAAACACAAACAAACCACAGCTGGGGGAGCCACTGTAGGTGTGTTTACATTATTTTTGCATCTACACGTGGTGAGTCTCTCCGGGAAAGATGCCGGTCCGTAGTCGAAGGTGGTCGGGGGTGGTTTGCTTCAGGTCGAAGAGCATATACCCGTGCTGAGGGGTTGTGGCATCTTTAAAGGCTTCCAATGCAAACGGTGTGCGGCCGGGATACATCTGTCTCGCCAGGTGCAGCAGTTGAGTGGTATCTCTCGGGTTTTTGAAGACCACCAGGTAGTGGACATTTAAGCTGATGTTCCGATGTTCTTGTTTTTACTGAACAGATTCTGCACAATGTAGATGATGCTGAGCCGTCGATGGTGGCTGCCTTTGGTAAAGAGTTGGGTGACCCGCGCATCCGTCTCCGCCATGAGATCATCCAGAACTACCAAGGTGTCGGGTTCCAAATCGGCCAGGTTGGGTAGGCCTTCCACGAACGTGATGTGGGGCATTGCTGCATACGCTTCCTGCCATTCTCCGTAACACCACACGACTCTGGCAATGGGTGGAGTGATCATGCTGTCGGCGTGCTGAAGGAGCTTCCTGACGAAGTGCGTTTTGCCGGAGCCCGTCGGTCCTGCGATGACGCAGGTGAAGGGATGCTGCTACCGAGGGTCCATGGTTGGAGGTGTATCCGTTGTCGTGGTAACCCGCTCTTGTAAATTTGGTACGAGTGAACTGGAGTGGTGGTGGTGGGCACAACGTCGGTTGTCGTCTGTTCACGTTCAGGGATGATGATGGTGGTGATGGGTACAACGTGGGTCGTCGTCGTTGTCGGTTCATTGTGAGGGATGAAATCCGGTGGGTCTTCAGACGTAGTGGATGTACTTGGTGTAAGTGTGGAGCTTACACTCGTTGTGGCTTGTACACGGGGTGTGGAGGTGGTGGTGACTGGGCTGGATGCGACTGGTGCTCTCTGTAGACCGGTTTCACTGGTGGCTGGTGTTCTCAGTTGGTTAAGTAACGTGCTGACATAGGCTACGTCGTAAAACACACCTCCGTACAACACACTCAGCAGGGTTAGCACTAGTACACGAAAGCCTACTTGCACTTTGCGCGTTTTGGAAGACGCTGTGTTCAGAGACGGTTGCACCGTGTTCATGGTTGGACCTGGAATGAAGGAGGACGGTAGTGGTGTCTGGTTTTATAGCCGTTTCACCTGGTTGGCAGCGACCCAGGAATTGAAGGAACTGGGCCAGCCTTGCCATTTGACGAAATGAAACAGTTTGCCACGTCGACGTTCCGTTTTCAAATCTGCTCCACCGTGTAGTAGTCTTGCTGTGATTTTACGACAGGCTGTAATTCCATCTCGTAAAACGTGCCTAGCAGCGGTTCCCCTTGAAGATCTTCCAGTTCGTAGACTCGCCGCTGTCGGGGTAGGCGCCGTTTAATCAGGAAGTGCTCATCGCTCCAGTTGGGCAAGTAACTTTTCTCGAACTTGCCCTTGACTTTACTGATCCGTACAGGGTCCCCGACCTTGAACATCTCCTTCGTCGTTCGCTGCGATGGCCTGGGGTACAAGACACGCCGGACTTGGGCTTCATTGCGTTGGGTCACGGTAATGGGGGCTCTCTGTATACTTCGATGATAGGCTCGATTGTAACCCCTCACCAGTTTCGGGAGAACATCGATGTACCGCCTTGTATTATTATAGGTGAAATACTTATACATACGACCTTTAAATGTCCTGTTGAACCTTTCCACCACGGATGCCTTGGTCTCGTTGTACGTATGGAAGAAAAACACCTTCTGGGCTTTCAGAAAGGCTTGGAACGGTCTGTTGAGGAATTCCGTGCCTTCGTCGGTTTGCAAATACAAAGGTTTGCGCCCGGTCTTGAAGATGTCTTTGAACGCCGTTATGAGATTCGCCCCCGTTTTCGTCCGGATGGGTACCACCCACGCATACTTGGATAGGATATCGATGCACGTCAAGATATACCGATTCCCATCGTTGTGTTTGGCAAAGGCGCTCATATCCACCAAATCCGCTTGCCACTGGGCATCTATTCCTCCCACGATGACCCGGTTCCGTAGAAAATGGCGACGGACAGCTCGATGTAAGGTATAGGTGTCTTGTTTTCTTAACCAATCTCGGACTTGGGTACGTTGTATCCCCTGGGGCTTGGCCGCTCGATAGAGAGCCGACAATGCACTATAGGCCGCCGGACTGTCGGGACTGTAGTATAAGTTATCCAACACCTTCTTCCAGCGCTTCATGGTGACACAATGATGATGGACCCGGAGAGTATGGTTTATTAATAACAAGTTTCTACCACCGTTGTGTTGGTTGACTCAGTTCAGCCGGGTAATCAATGGCATCGTCGTCGTCGGGTTCATGTAGTTGTTGTTCATGGGGTTCAGCCAGCGCGTCCTCCATAGCACGAGCCCACGCCAACTCGTCTGATGATCGCTCGTCCGGTGTAAACAGCTGGTCCACAATAGGCACTACTTTCTCCAAGGCTGACCACAGATGGGGATCTAGGGTGAAGCTTCGCGTAGCATCTTGGTAGCGGCCCAGGCGTGTGAAGAAAGGCCCACGGTATACGTAGATGGCATTGTCTATGTGGATGAGGTGTCCGTCGAGCTCATCGCTCAACACCCGTTTAAATTTGGCCCAGCCGTCACGCTGTAGCGTCACCGTATTCGATACGGTCTCAGCGGGCGCCCAGCAAACAGCTCCACAGTCTTCCACCAGGGTGACTTTATCTTCATAGACGTGTAACCCCACCTGGGGTGTAAGGGGCAGGATGGCTCGTAGGACGGATGACATGCTTGCTCCAATGTCGAACGGTGAATGACACACACTGTGTCTGACCCTGGTATTTATAGTGTCAATACCACAGCGCCAGGGTCAATAGGGCACAGACTAGTATGAGGCCACCCAGCCGGTGCTGGTTCCGGCGTGAGCGCTCGTGGTCCATAGCCCGAGCATCAAGGATGGCTGTCATAGTCCAGTAGTGGTGAGTGATGGCACGCCTCTCCATCGAGTGCACTCTGTGGAGGACCGCTTCTGTGAACTCGTTCAGGATCTGGCGTCGTCCCTCGTTGTCGTCGCCATCTGCAAACATGGACCGGACCACTGCTCGGTAACCCGTGAATGAATTCACCACGGTGGCATACTGTAAAATGCGAGTCGCATGGGGCTGGATGTCCGCCATGGCTCTGCAACCGTAGAAATGAAGGTGTGGGATCCAGAGGGACGTGTTTTATAGACCAGGATGTAGCTCTACGGGTGTAGTCCGTGATACGTACTATTCTGATGGGTTATGTGGCTCCTATAGAGATAGTACTTCATCGACCATGGGGATTACTTTTTCCAAGGCTGTCCATAGATCAGGGTGCAGAGTAAAACCATCTTGCTTGAGACAGAGGAGTCGAGCAAAATAGGGACCGCGGAAAATGTAGACGTCGTCACACAGGTGAATGCTATCCCCGTCGAGGTCACCCAATAACACCCGTTTCAAGGTAGTCCAGCCTTCCGGGGATAAAGAGACACGCGCTGGTTCAGACGTACACCAACACCTACTGTCGTCATCGATGAGCTCCACACGTTTGGGATACAACAATAGGGTGCAGTCCGGTGTAAGAGTGCGGGTGTCCCTCACACGCTCGTCTTCAGGCAAGACTTCAACCGGAGGTACTGCTGGGTGCCAGGGAAAATCTTCTCCACGTCTCATGCTTTCGTCTCATACAAGCGGGTAGGCAAGCAGACTGGCTGGCTGGCTAGAGGTGAAGCAGGCTAGAGGTGAAGCAGGCAGGCAGGCTGGTCAGGTCAGGTCAGAGTGCTCCGCAGGGTAGTGCAATGAATACACCCCACCCCTAAAAATCGCCTCCTTTTATACGTTTTTCTACAATCCGCCATCTTAAACCCACCACCCACCACCACAAGCCGCCATCTTAAACCCACCACCCACCACCACAAGCCGCCATCTTAAACCCACCACCCACCACCACAAGCCGCCATCTTAAACCCACCACCCACCACCACAAGCCGCCATCTTAAACCCACCACCCACCACCACAAGCCGCCATCTTAAACCCACCACCCACCACCACAAGCCGCCATCTTAAACCCACCACCCACCACCACAAGCCGCCATCTTAAACCCACCACCCACCACCACAAGCCGCCATCTTAAACCCACCACCCACCACCACAAGCCGCCATCTTAAACCCACCACCCACCACCACAAGCCGCCATCTTAAACCCACCACCCACCACCACAAGCCGCCATCTTAACCACCACAACATCACCCACCACCACAAGCCGCCATCTTAAACCCACCACCCACCACCACAAGCCGCCATCTTAAACCCACCACCCACCACCACAATCCGCCACAACACCTATAGATTATGTTTATTACTAGGACGTCAGCGAAATACTAGTACCCATCCTCCGTATGGCATAACTGTACAACCCAGAACAAGTCTAGACATGCCTTGATCACGTGATCGTCATGGGAAACCCCCACTGGGGAATCCCTGGGAAACCCCTCCGCAATTTCCTCCGCAAAAATTTTACCCGGGGGGAACAAAAAAGTAGGTCAAGTAGACTCGTAATCACGTAACACTACTACTGTCGTCTGACAACGCCTTAGATGATACGGAAGTTATTCATATCGGTGTCTTTTTAAGCCCAGACAATATATGTTTCAGAAGTGGTTGAAGAGCGTTTACTTTATCAGATTTCTCGATATCGGATATCGCTACGCGATAATGGAGACACACGATCCACAAGCCATCTTATGGATGGCGGTGTGTACGCAAATGGGTCTCCTCTAAAAACGATTTCCTGGTTTTGGGGTCAGTTACCTTTGACCTTGACCTAAATTTTGGTATGTGACACATCCTGTCCTATTAATGTATCTACTGACACAAAACTGTGATTTTTAGTGATTTGGGAGAGAGAGAATTAAGGTTTAACGTCGCGTTCAGCAATATTTCAGTTTTTTATCGACGATCAAACAAAATTCTAAGTATTCAAGTTAATAACTTAGTTATCCAACACATTAAAACATACACGCATTAAAACATATGCAACCGATTTCTCTCAAATAACCCAAGATACAGTCTTCTTTCATCGGACTAAAAAGATCTTCTAAAGCGCTCCTCGATAAAAAGAATCTCTTGCAATCTTGAAATGTATACAGTTGATAAAGATAATGTTTCACTGTGAGATATTCATGGCATGGAATACATCTTGTGGCTCTTTTTTGGTAAATGTTCGTGAGTTAATCGTGTATGGTCGACTCTACATCGCCGGATCACGGTTTGATCGAAACATTTCTGTAATAATTTGGGGGTCACAGTGATCTTTGACCTTGACCTAAAGTTTGATATGCGACACATCTTTCCCCGTAATGAATCCACTCTCAAAAAAAATTATCTTCGACCTCTGATCTCGACCTACATTTGGTATAGGCAAAACATCGTCTCCCCCGAGGATATCCACTCACCAAAAAAAACAAGAGTTCAATTGAACCCAAAATACGCCCGTAAAAAAATACAGTCGATAAACAACATAAGGGCCTGGAGCGGTATTTGTAGGAGAAACTAGAATTCCAGTTACTCTTACTCTGCGGGGGTGCATATTCACCCACCCCCGGTTATGCGCTTACGTATGTATCAGTAACTTTAAAACAAAATTTTTGTTAGCATAAGCTGCAAAAGTAAGCTCATCAGCCTGATGAATTTGGCCGAAATGACAGTAGGTGCCAAATACAAGGATTTCAGACTAAAATCAAGGGGAGTAACTGAAGAAAATGTCGAATCAGCTCAAAAACAGTTTGTGCACATCTACACATGGTACCGACCATATGTATCAAATTTCAAAAAAATCCATCGAAAAGTCGAGTTGCATTCACGAGGTCAGTATGTGGCAAATAGAAGATTTCAGACCAAAATCAAGGGGAGTAACTCAAGGAACTGTTGAATCAACTCGAAAAAAAGTTTGTACACATGTGCACTCAGCACCAATCATGTGCACCTAATTTCAAAAGAATGCAATGAAACCCCTAGGACGAGTTTCGTTGACGAGGACTAGGTGCCAAATAAAAGTATTCCAGACTAAAATCAAGGGCGGATAACTCAAGAAAGCGTTGAATTGGTTCGAAAAAAGTGTATGCGCATCTACACATGATAGTGATCATGTGTACCAAATTTCAGAAGAATCCATTGAAAACTCCCGGATGAGTTGCGTTGACGAAGACAGTAGGTGCCAAATACAAGGATTTCAGACCAAAATCAAGGGGAGTAACTCAAGAAAATGTCGAATCGGGCCGAAGAAAGTTTGTGCACATCTACACATGTTACCGATCATGTGTACCAAATTTCGGAAGAATCCATTGAAAACTCTGGGACGAGTTGCGTTGACGAAGACAGTAGGTGCCAAATACAAGGATTTCAGACCAAAATCAAGGGGAGTAACTCAAGAAAACGTCGAATCGGGCCAAAAAAAGTTCATGCACATCTACACATGGTACCGATCAGGTGTACCAAATTTCAGAAGAATCCACTGAAAACTCTAGGACGAGTTGCGTTGACGAAGACAGTAGGTGCCAAATACAAGGATTTCAGACCAAAATCAAGGGGAGTAACTCAAGAAAATGTCGAATCGGGCCGAAAAAAGTTCGTGCACATCTACACATGGTACCGATCATGTGTACCAAATTTCAGAAGAATCCATTGAAAACTCTGGGACGAGTTGCGTTGATGAAGACAGTAGGTGCCAAATACAAGGATTTCAGACCAAAATCAAGGGGAGTAACTCAAGAAAACGTCGAATCGGGCCGAAAAAAGTTCATGCACATCTACACATGGTACCGATCAGGTGTACCAAATTTCAGAAGAATCCACTGAAAACTCTAGGACGAGTTGCGTTGACGAGAAAAAGTTAACGGACGGACGGACGGACGGACGGACGACGCCATACCATAATACGTCCCGTCAAATTTGACGGGCGTATAAAAATGGAAGTGTATATAGAAAACTGCCAATGATACGCAAGTTCCTGATTTTTAGGCCAGTGACTGTTCAGGGGCGTCGGAAGCGGGGGGGCCGGGGGGCACGTGCCCCCCCAGATGAAAACCAGGGGGGGCACAAGTATGTTTGTGCCCCCCCAGATTTTGTAGTTGAAAACCCTTCCTGACCTGGTTCAAACAGCGAAGGAGATGGGCGGGGATGAGTTTTCGTCTCTGAAACGCGTGACGAGTATTCGAACATTGGTTGCTATACTGCAAAAGTTGGCAGTGGGACGGCGCATGATGTGTGAAGTAGAAAAGCTACTTCGCATTTACTTGACGATTCCAGTAACGACAGCAACGGCAGAGCGTTCCTTCTCTACGCTGAGACGCATCAAGACTTACCTACGCTCGAGCATGACCCAACAGCGCCTAAACAACGTAGTGCTACTGCACATCCACAGGGACATGACGGAGCAGTTGGACTTGAAAGGGGTCGCGAAGTTATTTGCATCTGTAAATGAACGACGGGTCAATTTTTTTGGAAAGTTTGACTGATTCAGATCGAATTTGCACTGCTGGAAATTTGGACGAGTTGTTTATTTGACGGAAATGAAGACGGAATAATATTCCTGTGTGAGTGTTAGCAGTTTTTTATTAATTTTTTTTTTACCAAACTAGTATTAAAACAGTTGAAATATCTGAGAAAATATATGCGTTTTATTTCTCGGAAATCGCTCAAAACGCTCCTACGGCCGTCTAGAACCCCGGAGCTTATTCGTGGACCCTCGCCTAAAGTGCTGGGATAGTGCCCCCCCAGTCAGAACTATCTTCCGACGCCACTGCTGTTGACCTCTGAACTCGACCTCAGTTTTGGTACGGGACACATCGTCTCCACCTAGCAGATCCACTCACAAACTAAACGTATCTACTGAAACAAGAAGAGTGGTTTGCAATGATTTCCTGATTTTGGGGTCGCAGTGACCTTCTACCTTCACCTAAATTTTTGTTCGCGACATCACTTTTCAAACAAAGGAATCCACTCACAAAAAATTGGTAACATGGTCGAAAAAATGAAAAAAATCCAGATTCAAATTGAGAATTTATATCTAACGTCATGTATTTGTCATCCGTACGTGTACATGTATACCATTGAACATGTTGAAGGGAGACCCAAGCGGCCGGGAGTAACTTTTATGAGAAGAAAATACCCATAAATCTGAGTAAGACGCCGATTATGCCATGAAAAATACTACAAACGGTTGAGATATTGCAGTTTCAAGTATTTTCGGATTCATGTTCTTTCACTGAAAATAGTCTATTTCTGTTATATTTTTCGCTAGAAATATCATAATGTTTTTGTCAATGTAGGACTAATTTGGATCACACTGTAGTCCTGTCTTATACGGCAATGGTTTATTGGTTTCTTGGCATTTGAAGATTGAAAATTTCTTTCAGGCTCAGATTTATCCTCTGCATGTATATTCTGTTCGCCCTTCAAGGCAGGCATCTCATCATGTACCAGTATATTCTGCTCCTCGTTCTTCAGGATTTTGATCTGCATATGTACGTTGTAGTTTTTGTTGGTACTGAATAGCAGATTCTCACATGCAGCAGATGTGTTCATACTTCAAGTTTTGAACTGCAGTAGATTTTTTGAAATCAAAAATTCTTTTTTTCTTTTATATCAAAAATTCTTTTTTTTATATATTAAAAATAAACCTTTTCTGGTAGAGTTCTATAGTGACTTCTCTCTGGATATGGAGTACTGTGCTGTAGCTGTATGGTCATAGTTTAAGGCCATAAATTTGCCCTGGTGGGTTTGGTGGTAGCTTCAGAAACCCATTCATTTAGACCGAGTGAAGGGCGAAATTGTGAAAATCAATAAAAGAGAAGCAAATTTGAGGTGAATGATAGTTCTTGAATATATGAATAACCAACGACACAATGTGTGCAATTGGAATTATGATTTGAACAGTTAAAAGAGATCAAGTCGTGGTCGGTGAATTCCTTATTTTGAATGTGAGCGCTTTTTAAGATGAAGTGGAAGATTGCCAAAATGAGGAATGAATCTTGGTAAGGCAGAGAGCATTACTTCCATATTGGTGTAAGTTTTCAATAGTTTTTAAATCGAAATTTCTTTTTTTATTAATCAATAACCATTTATTTTTCATATATAAAAAAAAAATCCTATCAAAACAGTATTTGATATATAAAAATTATATCAAAAAAGAACTTTTGATATCAAACAAACTTTTTTTCATATCAACAATTATGCCATTATTAATAAAATGACATCTTTGATATCAAAAATAACTGAATAAATAACAAAACGGCTTGCCATAGACATGCCTGGTGTAATTCTGTTCGAAGATAATCTCTATGGCCTTTCAGAATATGTTGGGGACATCTATATGAACATTGTGTGGTAGCTCAATGTCCTGGTAGCTCTTGTTCAAATCGATATATTATTGAAGTTTGTGTTGATGTGTTTATCTCTTTTACTTAAGCTCTAACGTTCACAATAAAAAGTCGATTTCCATAATGTACACTAGGGGAGTTATAGATCACATCACACTAACGGTCAACTGTTCAGCATGATATATAGAGGATGAAAAGTCAGGTCTGGCAGGTGTTTCACTCACAGGTTTAGGTTCATGTCTGTGAGGAACTGGGATACAGTGTATCTAGAGACAATTTGAACACATCTAGAGAAGTACACTGGCAAATTATAGTGAAGTATGTATATCCAACATACTCTCCTAATTTGAACACATCTAGAGAAGTACACTGGCAAATTATAGTGAAGTATGTATATCCAACATACTCTCCTAACAAGCACTGGATGTCTCAAGAATCCACCCTTAAGCTGGTTGAACAGAATGTTCCGGTGGGCGTGAAGTATGGGCACTCCGTGCGGGATGGTATCGCGATTCCTGTCACATTAACATTCTGCAACATCTACATGGCCGAGTCCGAAAAGTTTTGTTTAAGGTTCTCTTGGTTGCCTGATGACATAGCTGATGTTCTCTCCCTACAATGTACATGTATGTTGTTTCTCATGCCTCTCAAAATCTCCTTTCCAGACAGTACAATATGGACAATGTGGACATAGGTACCACTCTTCGGGTGTTTTTTCATCATTGTTAGGGTAACGATAAACATATTCAATACCCGCTTCCTGTTCATCCTCTGAATACTCATCATAGTTAAACTCAGTCTTGATTCTGTGGGATCCCACAGGAACAGTCTTTTCTTCACTCATGTTAGATTGATTTTTATGTGAAGAGAGGGAGATTGTGTTTGGTTTTTTACAAGTAGGCCTATGTATTTTTTCGTGATTCCTTAGGGAGCTTCTGGTGGCAGCATGATATGAACACAATGAGCATCCATATGGTTTTTCGCCACTATGAGTTCTTTTGTGGATTTCTAGAGATTTTCTGGTGGCATATCTGTTAGAACACATAGCACAGATATATATCCATGCCTTTTCGGCACTGTGAGATCTCTCGTGGACTTCTACAGCCCTTCTGGTTGCATATCTACATGGACATTTAGCACATACGTATGGCCTTTGACGGTCACAACTATGAGTTTTTTGGTGAGCTGTAAATGCGCTTCTGATGACCGTACAGTATGAACATAGCGAACATATGTAAGGTGTTTCAGGATTCCTTCCATCATGGCTGGGATACTGGTATACATATTCCACACATGGTTTCTTTGCTTCCACAGAAGGTCCATCATTGCTGAATGCAGCTGTGCTTGTCGACTCTAGGTTAATTCTGTACAGTGTCACAGGTACAGGCTTTTCATCCAGTCCACTGTCATCCACACCGAGCGACCATGCAGTGTCTGGTATATACGGTGGATTCTATAAAATAGGACATAGATTGTAAATATATAGAACCTGTTGGCGCAGCGTTTAACATTACAACTCATATAAGTGAAGTGGGAAGAGGTGCCGACATACTGACAGAGCCACATGACTTCACAGTATAGTCGTCTGGTTAACCTATTTTAAAGCACGCACCAAGATACCAAGAATCTAACGATTCCTGATATGGGTTGTATCTCTGGTACGCTTTTATTGTACCCGTCCATGTGACAACTTGGAGGACATGACCACACAGCCCTAGCAGCGGCATAGCGGTATTAGATACAAATCTAGAGAGCTGATGGAAACGCTCTGACAACTTGTATATTGGTAATTGGTTAGATACAAATCTAGAGAGCTGATGGAAACGCTCTGACAACTTGTATATTGGTAATTGGTTAGCTGTGTCGCTGTGACAACTCGTACACTGGGGATTGGTGAGCTGTATCATCGTCAGATGAAAATTTAACACAAAAGACTAGTCTGTAAGGCCCGATGTCGACCCACATCGACCCATTATCCACACATGAAAGAGGCCACGAGCAGGACTTCCATGAGAAGGAAAGCTGGGTGAGTGGATGTGGTGTCGATTTGAGGCCCACAATATTTTGATACACAGTAAGGGAAAGAGATAAAGCAGACTTTTGAAATTCACATGAACATACATGCACATTACTACATTACCAATCTGTATATTTCACTAATAAAGAACTTACATCTCGACCACTATATGTATGTATTCCATGCAAAATTCAGCTTTTCTGAAGGCCTTTTCAACTGCTCCTTCAAACAACAAAGTTTTAATGTGCATTTCAGAAATCACAATATGTATTTTGGGTTAACCTGTCAGTCACAGGAAGCCAGTGAATAGGCACACACTGAATAGAAAAGTACCACAATCCTTCTATGATCAGGCATAATATCACGTCAACGCGATAACCAGGCATGGGATGTGATTGTTCATGCCTCAAACTGACTATTGCTGTAAAAAACTTTCCTGAAAATTGGTAACTGATCAAGGTTTAAATTTAATGCATCACAACTCTCTCGTCAACTCGGATCAGACATGCCAGACGGAACAACCGGACTATTTACAAGTAACACAAAAATATTCAGTCAAGGTCAATCAAAAGTTGACCCAAACTGGACTACAATGCCATAATTTTGCTCTAGTGCCAAAATAGGCATTCACACAATAAGAATGGACACGAGATTCAATTCCTTGAGCAATTAAAAGTACAATGTATCTGGAATAGAAATAGTCTATGATCAGTGAAGCCGCTTGGAGAACTGTCATTACAAAGTACATGTACTTCAAATGATTCTTGTTGACAAATACATTCAATTCAACAATCTTTCTGGCCCGTCATTCATAATTCAGCCGTCGTCCATCCATAATCCAAAGACCTTTTTCGTATTCCATACAACAGCATTAGCACCGAATTATAAAAGACAATCCAAGTATAAATAAAAATATGCTAGTTTCCTGCAAGAGAGAAGCGATCAACATTTTTCAATTAAAGCTCGTGTGAAACACGGGAGAAGAGCATTTCCCCGAATACATGTGTAACACATAAATTGGTACTCACAGGGTTTAGATCTCCCTAAAATGGGTACACCCTCTACATAATAGGTGTGGCAATTTTTTTAAGAATGGGACAGAGGGTGGGGCATATAGCCATGGAGGATGAGCAATCGGGAATCATCCTTGGCAGTAGCACCTCTGAGAAGGGATTTCTTTACTAATGGGTGAAACCCAGTGTGAGGCAGTACAAAACTTAATTTTGTGTTTCACGGACCCACCAACATTGAAAAATTGAATATCAGAATAAAAATAAAATTTCAAATTGCCCCTTTTATTTCTCTACGAAAGTTGGAACATTAAGATTTCAACCTTTTTTTTCATTCCTGATTGTATGAAATATAAAGCTGTTGTATTCTATCTGAAACAATGCCAGCAAATAAAAATGAGACAACTGGAAGTCAGCGAACTGTTGTTGTTGTAAAATGCTGCTAATAGTGAGTGGATAGAATTTAACGTCGCTTTCAACCATATGTCAGCTATATCGCGACGAACCAACAAAGCACCACCCAGCCAAGTGAAGTTGCATTCCTGTTACTTTAAAGACGACATCTTTGAAGCAGCATGGAAACAGATAACCTCCATCCACCCTATAAAACTCTGAGGATAGCACACAAGACACACACAGGTCGCTTACAGTCATGACAGTGAGTCAGTGAACAGAATTTAACGTCGCTTTCAACAATATTTCAGCTATATCACGACGAACCAACTAAGCACCACCCAGCCCAGTTGTGTTCCTGCTACTTCAAAGAAGAAATGTTTGAAGCAGCATGGAACCATCCACCCTCCATCCACCCAATAAAACACTGAGGACAGTGCACAAGACACAGACAGGTTACTTACATGGTGCAATAAAGACAAGTGATATTACAGTGCTAAACATCACATTATGAAAGTCCTGTTCTTCTCAGCAAAATGCATTGAAGCAATGCTGCTAATAGTACTTACACATGTAGGCAACAACGGCATTCAACATAAATCGAGAACCTTCACTGGCTGTGTGATCTATCACTGTGTCATGGTACCCATATTCTGACAGTGACGTGGTAGGTCATAGCTTGGAAATGGTGGATGTTTCACCAGTTCAGCCGATATGTCATGGTTTAATTTACTGTTGAAGCATGAGGATGTTGCAACACACGCCAACAACCACTATGTTGATGATAAGAATGTTAGATTTTAAGTGTTTGTTGACAGCTAAAAGTATGTGACTTAACATACAGTTTTTGAAGTCAGACATATTCATGCACTCCGGGGTCCATCATCAGTTGCATATCTGGTATTAATTTAGAAAGCCAAGCTATATTTCATGTTATATCATAATATAAAGTATTTAACCTTGAAAAAAATAGGTTTAGTCAACTGGATAGGCTTCTAGTCAGTCACCAATTGCACAACATGTATTATGAATTTGGAGAGCCTGTCTTAACTTCTTTAAAAATTACTGCTAAATGTTACATTTAACCTTAATAAAACAGGTGAAGTCATTTTCTTAAGGCTTCTGATCCATCACTATCTGCATATGTGGTATGACCAGAAAGATAACAGACAGACAGATAGAGACACAGATGACATGGACAATTCAGTTCCATTTGAGGCATCATTAGATATTATCTTCGAAGTCTAAATATTGTGTCAAAATGCACCAGAACCATTTTACTTAAATTATATACAAAAATTTCCCAGGTGAGATGTGCCATATAGCAGGAATGTAGAAGTTCCACTTCAAAAATCTTTCCAATTTTTCAGTCTAAAAAATAGTTAACAGTTGTATAACTATGCTGCCAAAATGCAATGGTACATGTATGTGCCATTTCATCTCTCAAGTTTGAAGCAAATTCTGGGGATCTTCACATGAACAACAAACAAATGAGCATTAACGAAGTGATAATTTATTATTTTACTCATTGAAAATTGGCCAGAATGCTTATCCAGGCATCTGGAAGCCAAGGGCTTCAAAGTCACTTGAGACTAAACAAGTGTTATTGGGATAACCACACCACTGTTCGAACAGGATCAGATTATTATTATCACCATTGGGGAGAGAAGAGGCACTGATTATGTTTACTTTGTTGACACAAGCACTAGTCTCCTTATGTTATTGCATTATGCAATAAGTCAACCAAGTGCTTCAGATTAACCACTTTAATGCACAACATACATGTACAGGTATACACTGTGCAGGCCTAGCTGATAGTGTAGGCCTGCAAGTGTAGGTCTTAAATCCTTGCAATTCTTCATACAGTATCACACTGACTTATGGCAAATTGTTTTCTCTGACCACATTTTAGCATTTTTGTGTGTAAGCAGGGTCTGATTTAACCTAGACTTATTTATATTTAGCTGTAAAAACCCCCACTGCCATATATATTGCCAGTGCTACCAGCACCAATGTCCTTTCAATCCATTTTTAAACTATAATGTTGATTAAATTATGAATTGTAAAAAAAAATGCATTGTGAAATATAAATGAAGCATTATGTTGATGAGTCACGAAATCCATATAGGAGGTCAATTTTTAAAATCCTTTGTCTGTCTAACAAGATCACAATAATAAGCTTGTGCTGTATAAAGTCTACTGTCTGCAGTGCTACCCAATGATGAACAAATATCACAAAGCTACACGATGAAGCAAAATCCCCAGATCTGGCTTGGAAATGTAGGTATTGGACTAAGTCCTGAGAATTTCACGTATTAAAAAAATGGTCATGTGGCTTACAAGGGATGTGAATTATAACATTGGGAATGTTATATTCATTTTAGGCAAATCAGAATTACTTTTTCCAGATTCAAAGAAGTAAATTTCCATTTTTGTGAAAAAAAATCTAATTTTGAGACGCAAAAACATGCCTTCATGTTTTTGCCAACATCACCAAAATCTTGTCAGTCCTTTGCCTATCTTGCAAGATCATTATACCCAAATTTCATGGAAATCAAACAAGTTGTTTAGAAGATATCATGTTATACATGTTTACCTGAATTCAAGTCTATATTGCCACCTAGTGATGACCAAATACAATGAAAAACAAGCAGGTGAAATCTAATGCCCTAGGGAGAAGGCACATAAGGGTTCAATGAAAACAAAATTAATCATGATAATGGTTAAGAAGGTTTGATGTTAAGTCAGATAATTGAGATTCTTCATTTGAATGGCAATTTGGTTCCCACCGAAAGGGAATTATCATGTCAGCAATCCTATATTTATGCTTGGCAGCCTAGAATAGAACAGTTTTTAAATATTTCTTCAAGCGAATTGGTAAATTTTTATTTCACGAAAAACTTTTTTTTTTGAGACGCAGAAAACTTGCCTTAAAAATTATGCCAGCTACACCAAAACCTTTTCAGCACATTGCCTATCCTTCAAGACCATTGTAATAAAATTTCAAAGAAATCGGGCAAGCGGTTCAGACGAAATCGTCACAGAAAGGTTCACCTATGCTCGGACTACAACGCCACCTAGTGGTGAGGAGCGGCTATCAAAACACAACCAGACAAATTTCCCAGGCCTAAGGAGATAGCACACAAAGTCTGACCCGAAAATATTGAACGGTTTCAGAGATATTCACATTTGAAGTCGCGGCGGCGGTGGCGCCGGCGGATCTGGCGGAGCCATTTCTCATGAAAACATAAGAGCATCCACTTTGTGGAAATGCTCTAATGATGATGGCAAGACCTCATGATGTTCCAAAAATATCTAATCCGTATCGCTGATCAGTATTCTTCATCCATATGGTATTCATTTCAAAGTTGTCATCTAGAGAATGATGTATCTCAGCCACACTTTGATTGTGACTGTTCATATGAGCACCTTGAGGATCGTGATTCACATGGGTTCATACGGCCCCTAGCCCCGGGTTAAGCGCAATTAGACACAAGTTACGAAAAGTAATGCCATAGATATGATATCTCGGCAGATATGGTGACTTTGAAATCATTAGATTCGTTTTGATTCAATGTGTCATAGTTCAGCTGCATGTATTACAAAATCCATTCTAAAATGTATGCAACTAGCATAACGCAGACAAAAAGCCCAATATAATAGTCCGTAATTTTTTTTCTCGAATCGGTAACTTTAGCTGCGGAAAAGCTCGATATAGAGATTTAAATGATGTCTGTGTTTGTCCCTGTCCAAAAAAGTTCTTAGGGTTTGAAATTTTTCGTGTCCACAGCTACAAGGTCTCGCGCCCTGTCTCCCCAGCTAAGCCTCATCCAACCCCCAGCCCTCATATACTCTGAGAGCTTAACATCATGCTACACTTACCCAACCCATACATTACCCTCGGGAGGATGTCCCCACACCAGGGTCAAGAAATGTTAAAGTTTTGCACCTAGGAAATTTTTCCTACCCCCTGAATTCTGATATATTCTGGAAGCTTATCCCATTTTGCATTTATTCAACCCACAACCCATCCAATTCCCTTGGGAACAGGTTACCTCCCCTGGGGCACCAAGCCCCACCACTATCTCCAAAACTAACCCTCGCCTGACTCCTACCCTCATATATTCCTGGAGCTTACAGCATGCTGCACTTATTCAACCTATCCATCACCCTCGGGAACATGTCCCCACCCCTGGGGCACCAAGTCCCATCCTCTATTTCCTACACTAAGCCTCACCCAACCCCATACTCTCATATATTCCAGAAGCTTACACTACCCTCGGGAGGATTCCCCACCCCCGGGCACCAAGCCCCAACCTCTTATCTGCAAAAGTAATCCTTACCTGACACTCGTATATAATTGCATCCAATTATTTCCAATTTATCTTGGCAGAAGTTGAAATTTGTGTGTAGTCTGCAATGTTTGTATAATTTTACCACCCCTCAATGAATTGCAACCCCGAAAGGGCTGATTTATCAGGTGGAGCCCCATGTTATATTTATATGTCTTTTTTTTTATCTTCAGCCTTTCCCCGTTCCACCATTTGGTATGCAGAAACTACATAGACAGGATAAAGAATAAAAAACATTAAATATTTTCCCAATAATTTTTCCAATAATTTATAGGACGTGCAGCCATTCAAATTTGATTCTGTGTTTCCAGTAACCCAACTCGCTCATATTTGTGTCATCAATCGAATTATATTTGGTTGGCATTTTTAAATATTTACTTACATGTTTTTGAACAAAATTTTCAAAATCCTAAAACGTCTGATGTTGTATAAAGATATAAGGAAAAAATGTTTGTCACAGCAAACACATATATTATTGCGATGTTAAATTGACTTAATATACCAGTAACATGCCTGGAGTAAAAGAAGTTGTGTTTGGTATTCAACTGACATAATTGGGTTTATCTCTCAATGCTTTCTCCATTTTAGGGTATTGCTAAATAACCCACACTTTATCAAATTAGCTGCATCTTGGTTTTACGTATAATACATTGGCCTACTGGGTCTATCTGCATTAATGCATTAATAGCTCAATTTTAAACTCCAGTCGATGCTTTTGTGCAGAAATAATGAAATAAGCATTTGAAAAGTTACTAAGTCAACATATTTTTTTTTATGTAAGCATAGCTGCTCCTTCAAACTTGGTCCAATAGGTATCACTACCTTTCTCTTAGAATAAAAATGTGGTGTCCCACAAGAGAACATTCAGACCAATTGAAAGTTACATGTAATTACATGGCAGTGTGACTAACGTCAGTAGGCATTAGGACTCGAACGCGAACTGAACTCTTGGAAATCCCCACCCCCAGTTGAAATCCTGCCTATATTAAGATGGGCACCGCCCAAGTCAGAATCGCCGCCAGTGATTTTCATCAAAAATCACCAGAAATTTTCATCAAAAGTAGGTCAGCTCAGAACTTGTTGGTAACAGTCTCCTAATGCGCCTTCATTCCAAAATAAATAACGATCATTTTACAATTTTTTAATTAAAGGGAACAGATTGAATAATATAGGTTCAGTAGATTTCAAGCTTTACATGTGAAAATACATTTACATCTCTTTAATGGTTTTCAGTGCCCTTGTACAGGGTCAAAACAACTTTTTGAATCACATTATTTTCCCAATACAACAAATTTTTATATATAGTACTATAGAAAGGTAGCATTTATGTAGTTTACGGTAATTCACCTCAAGACCAACACCTTCTATGCACAAGATAATAATGATTCTATGTCATTCTCCTGAGCATAACCGGTACAAAGACGAATAAATAGCGTCTCTACATCACGTTGTTATCTAGATATATGAGACAACACATTTTGGGCATCGGCAATCTGATGAATGTACTATTCCGGTTTTCTTGTTTGACATTATATTCTATGGCGGTTGATCGGTGATTTTCTTCATTGATAAACGTTAAACCACCTCAGCTTCGTTGTGTGAATCGGAATCGCTGTGACATACCAACACACTCCGTGGCAGTGATTCTGTATCCCCTAATCAAGGAATCAAAATGGATCAAGATTTGAAATGACAAGAGAAATTTAGACATATTTTGTTTACACTTTTTTGTTCAAATTATATCCAAGTGTGATATATAGTCAATATTCAAGAGGTACAAAAAAAACCCAAAGTATGTCCTCATATTTTCACATCCATGCCAAGAAATACTGCATTGAAAAGGGTCCATTTAGCCTACATGTACCCTGTTTTATCGCTCTAATCAGCAAATGGCGGGGTCATATTTCTGCTGTCAAAATTGTATTTCCCTCCAAAGTCTTAACCCTTGAATCCAAGTCGCACACTCTCTGTTTAATAGGGCCATGTGGCATACGTATTTTTAGCAGCAGTGGGTAATTTGACCTGAATGTTGTCAATGATGAAGTGTTTGGATGTGAAATAGGATACACGTTAAAGGCTACAGTATACATTTATCTATAACAATATACTGAAGTGTTAATTATAAATCTAATTTTAATCAGAATTATTTCACATCAGAACTTGCTGGTAACAATGCCCTAATGCACGTTTATGCCAAAAATCAAGGTTCTAATGTCAACGGTTCTCCTTATTTTGCCGACGAAAGGATGGACTGACTGACTGCCTGACTCATTACCGGACAATTTGCGATCTGTAGCCTACTTCGTAGGAATATTATTTTCCTCAAAACATTCAATTCAGTATCTAACAGAAAAAAAATCCATACACTTTATATTATTCGAGGCTTGCTAACTTTGCATCCAAGGTTCTCTTCTATCTTTTTTTATCTCCCTACCTGTTAACGAAAATTGACAGGATGAAGGGCCCAGTTTCTCTACCTAATTTTAACATATTCAACATGTTCAGCGGGAATAAGTTGAGAATAATTTCTCCCTGTACTACAATTCAGGTCAGTTTTCCAGAACAAATCAAGTCAAAATATGAGCAGGAATTTCATGAATAATTTTGAGATATGGTCTTGATACATCTACAAGTACAAGGGCCCGGGTACAAATTGTTAAATCAAATTGTTCTACTTTGTGGGATTCACAAAAGGCAAGAGATGCCTATTATTAAATATCTTACCACTGTTTCATATTAACCATTATTTACATGTACCTGTTGAAATGGCAGTCCCTCATCATCATCATCATCATCATCGTCTTCATCACACTGATCATCTGGCCCTACCGCCACATCTAGTAGAGCATGGTCAGTTACTTCATCCTGTGCCACCAATTCTTTTTTCCGACGCGCATTATTAAGAGACTGACTGAACAGTTCAGTTTCTGTCACTTCTGATGACTGTTGGACTAGATGCTCTTCTTTCGCAGATATATCTTCCATTCTTCTCAACAGTGAATCCAGTCAGAAGAAAAGAAAAAAATATTCATCAATGTTGTATATACATGTATGTGCAATCGGTCCATTGTTAATGACATAAATTTGGCATCACAAATACTTCCCATATACAGGGTAATAATCAATCAATCAATCGATCAGTTAGTTGTACAAAGTTCAGTTACAGTTTAACGTACATGACAAAGAAACAAGGAACAGGATTTAAAATGTAACAAGAGTAGTCTAAGTGCAGTGCTGGTACAAATCCAGTTTTAATGCAACACATTCCATAAGCTTATACATTTTTGTTCTAATATACTGAAACCCATATTGGTCAGGTTGGTTGGATCAGTGATCCAATTAGATCAGTGATCTTCTTGGATCAGTTGGCAAAATAATCCATTGCGGGATACTAGTAGTTACAATTATACCTGCTCCAAGGAATAAATGAGCCCATAGCATTAAATGAGGATGTTGTCTAAACATTGTCAGCTCAGCTGCAGATCAACTTTTTCATTATTCGACACCGTGACTATTCCCATGGACAATTCTCGCTAAACAGGAGTGAAGGACAAAAGCAGTTTCATGCACCTCCATGACCAGTGCAATTGAAGTACGGATTCCTATAGCCAAGTTTCCACGTACCGGTATTCATTCATTCTGTCACGCTTCCTCTATATTTGGTTGCATACATGTACAGCATGGGCGCACTACGCTAATTTGGTTATAGGACTCTATCCGGCAATAAATCCTGTAACCCCTTTCACATTTTATTCACTATTTTCATTAAGTTCAGCAACTTCTATATTCAGTCATCAAGCACCGACGAACAAACCATGTGATCTGCATGCTACAAACCCTTTTGTGTCATTCATTGATATTTGAAGATGAATTATAGAAACCTCAGTTCCTCACAGCTATCGAACTGTTTGCCAACTCCATAAAAATATGGAACAAAAATTGGAAGAGCTCAGGGTTGTTTTATTGCCAGATAGAGCCATACGGCT
Source organism: Hanleya hanleyi (assembly GCA_036873755.1). NCBI lineage: Eukaryota > Metazoa > Mollusca > Polyplacophora > Lepidopleurida > Hanleyidae > Hanleya > Hanleya hanleyi. The sequence continues at coordinate 8,710 of JAVTVY010054494.1, read as the reverse complement.
CAGGAAGCGTAGTTTTCCCAGACTGTACATGTACATGAATATATAGGAAGCATGGTTGAGTGACGGAACGAACGAAGACGTGAAAACTTGGCTATGGATTCCTATGCTTCAACATGGCTGAAAGTTTTGTTAACCATGCCCCCTTTGATATTGACTGAAAATCGAGCACCGGGAATACATGTATGTTCTTTTTATTGATAGTGATTTACATGTATTTGTATTTCCTAATGTTCATCTTATAAATGAGAGCCGTGCCCCGGTCGGGCTGTCTGAGACAATACCAGTACCGGGAGTGAACTCCATATAGTTTTGATTAGTCGAACTGTGTAAACATGGGAATTAATATGACGTTGAGGAAATACCAAGTGTTCTTTTAACTGTTACCTGTAAGATAATCGAAACGGTATCCAGTCAATTCATTCACAAACCGATTCACCCACAACCAATTCACCCACAACTTCAGGTCGATTCACCCACAAAAAAAAAGTCAAATCACCCACAACCAGGTCAATTCACCCAGGCCACAGTCTCAATGTTGGTTTATTCAACATACATGTATTTAATGGATATGGATATATGGAGTACATCCAGGATACCTGGTTGGAGAACTGGTCTGGCTGTATGAAGCCATCCTCGCAAGTCAGTGTATCGATCAATCTGTTAAATCAACCCAATTAGCGAACGGGCTATAGCTAGCTGATTAGGCCAATCCACTGTGAGCTAGGAGAAGTGACAGGTATGAATTTCATCGCGGGCCCAACTGCCTAGTATTTAACTTGAAATGTGAACATATGTTTTATAGCCTTGTACCTCTGCTCTTCCGTGAGGCAGAGTTTCTAAACCTGTAGATCAGACTGGTTTCAGCGGGGAAACTTCGAAGCCGACAAAAGAAACTCTACCGTCAGATCCAAAGAAAGGCTTTTGGATTATGTGGAGGAAGTAAGACTGCATCCCAGCTTCTGAGGCCATCGGAAACATGCATGGACCAACAACATGAACTGATCTTCCTTATTTTTTTTCATAATTTTGTTCTAAATGCTGGAATTTCTATCAAAGTGTGCTTTGATACCATTTTATTTGCTATTCTGTTACATTGTCCAATTACATGTATGGCATGTATGGAGCTATTACATATGTATGAAACATTACTATTTTAAGAAACATAGATTTTACAATATGTATTATATTTCATGGTCTGTACTAAATGATATATTATGCACTATATATATTGTGTATATTTTATTCATGAACATATAATATTCAAACTTGATCATTCTGAAGAATAAAATGTAGTTAATAGACTAAGAATTGTTTTGCCTCTTACTTGTAATCTACCCATAGATTATTTATACAATGAGTGATTGTTCACTACACTGTGACACCTGTGGATTAATTCGCGATTACTTCAAATGTTGCTTTGAAATCAACCTTGGCTAAAATTCTATTCTTTATTAATTTTCCATAACACTTTTCCAGACTATCGCCCTCCCAAAAGCAGTCAAATAATAATTGCCCAATATATGCAATATACCCATGTCCTATGAAATTTAGTCATTATTATGATGACTATAGCAACACGGAGACTGTGGGTGAATTGACCTGGTTGTGGGTGAGTTGACTTTTTTTTGCGGGTGAATCGACCTGAAGTTGTGGGTGAATTGGTTGCGGGTGAATTGGTTTGTGGGTGAATTGAGTGTGAATCCATGAAAGATTATGAAACTACTCAGTGACTAGTCAAGTAACATGACTCCGATTTTATTATCAGAGTCATGCTGTACGATCCAAGGCGCTTCACTGACGAAAATAAAATATCAGAAAACAAACCAGAAATTCACATCCACACATCCCTAATGTATGGTCCACCAAGATTTGTGATACACCAAACATAGCGGCCAGAAACACTTACTTGCATTCCAAATACAGCACAAAAAATCCCAGTCAAGAAATGTAAACACCTCCCCATATTGGTACAAGGGCTTTCCCAAAATTATACCCATCCTCCCACTGAATGGTCAGCAATTACCCGCGATTTTTTTTTTTTTTTTTTTTTTTTTTGCATATTTAATCAAAATACATTGAACTTTATATTTCCATCAACACCCTCCTCCAATTCCACATTATAAAGTACCAAAAAATGAGTAGAACAGAATTTGAACTAAATTGTTTCTGGGGAAACTCGTATTTAGGTGAGAGGGGTGGATAACTTTTGGAAAAACCCTTGCATCAAGATGGTGGATATGTTTACATTCCTAGACTCGGATTTTCTCTGCTTCATTTGGAATGCAAGTAAGTGTTTCTGGTTGCTACTTTAGGTGTATCACGAACCCGGATGAACCTTACATTATGACAGCGGGACTTAGGGTGTGTGGATGGAAATTTGTGCTCTGTTTTCTGACGTTTTACTTTCTTCAATGAATCGCCTTGGATCGCACAGCATTGACTCTGACAATGAAATCAGTCATGTTACTTGAGCGTGTCATGGCCGAATGGTTAGAGTGTCTGACTCTGACCCGGAGTGCTACAGCTGGCGTGGGTTCGCGCCTCGCCAGTGACCGCTTACATATATACATGTATATTCGCCTATTCACAAGGCGCTGGGCTGATTCGGTGTCCAGGTTATATGGACTGATGGTGGAACTAGTTGGTACGCTAGACCTTCGCCAGCGGAGGCACTTGGAGAATGAAGTACCAGGGTGTCTTTCAGTGACCGCTATATAAATCCACTCACAGTAGTACATCGCACACACCTGGTCAGAAAAAGGGGCGGGTCTATATATACAGTCAGGAGGTGTCAATGCACTGTAAATAAGTTACTTGCACAGCCTGCACAGCCTGCACAGCACGGGACCTCGACTGCTGCTAACCCTGTCTCGACCACCCTACTACCTAGTAAGCGGCGGGGTTACTGCAAGCTTCTAAATACCTCTGTAAGAGGGTGCTCCTAGATAAGGAGGGATTTCCGAACCAACAATAGGATTGTGAAGACTGTGTCTGGGCGCCGATTCTTGCGCAACCTGATAAATTGTAATCCGGAAATGTTACGTCAGCGATCCGATGACCAATGATTTGACCTTTGACAAAACCTGTTTGACCAGGTCCAACGGGTCCACGAGGTCTCCGAACAACACAAATGAATGGAACGAGTTGAAAAATCTGGCACCATTAGCCTTGAACCAAAACGCAAAGGAAACGCAATCATATTTTTCGTCAAAGGGCTTTCGAGCGCCCTGAATTGAGCAATATCATCAGGACTGATATTAAATCGATGAACAACTGTACAAATCTTCCTTTCTAAAACCCTGTAAATCGTCTGTAATCCTTCCCGCGAAAGAAAACAGTGAGGCGCTCGACGGGTTGGACTCGCCTGTGTTACACACTATGCGGAGTCAACACACAGAATATATTTTTCTTACGTCAGCTACCCGACCCTCCAATTGTTTTCACCTGAACAGGTAGCAGAGTTATTTCTCTTGCTTTGAAGTTCTCTTTGAACACGTAACTTTCGCTTTTGATGGCGATTTCACGTTTTAAGCTCTGTGAATGTGGACCCTCTTTTACCAGTTGTGATCATTTGGCTTGTTGTACACTTGAATGGTAAATGTTATCATGCTCTCCTGGCTTCTCTGTTTACGTGAGTACCTTTATTTATTTGTTACGACAAAAAAAAAATTCAACTTCTCAACCCTATACCAACAACAACTTGACTACCACTGACCAGACAAGGCTACGGAATAGAGCCTCCAATTAGACAGCAACAACAACTTAATACAGCAAATGACTGGTACACTTCAACATTTACCCGTTTACGTGTTCAATCTATCAAGTAAATCTAAATTATATACCTACCTATCCATGAAAAAGGCAGTTGTTGACTTCCGCTCACAACCGATATTGCGCGCGCTAAACACACCCAACAGCATCTAAAGTTTTACCTTCAACGAAAGTGGAAACGGACTAAACTCGCAAATGATTGATCTGGACGAAGCAATCCCCATGTTACTAAAATGTCGTACAGTAACGTCGCCAGTTCCGACCCAACAAGGTGAAATTTGCTTCTGCTTTAAAAGGAAATAGTTTGATTGACAAACTCATAATCAGGATCGCAGTACAATTGTCTACAGAATTTATTACAAAATTTACTTAGCTGGTGATGAACTGAACTGTAGGGAATATAACATTGAACTTCTTAATGCGGGGTGTCAGTTCCGTCCCACTGTCGTCAGTTTCGATCCAGCCTTGTTTTGGCATTGACCTTTGACCCAGATATATACAAACGTAATCGTCAAAATGATAACTTTTCCCCCAAAATAGGGTCCTAGTTGGATATTTCGTTTTGCAATTGTCTCCACCTCATAAGTGTACATTTGGCGTCAAAGAATGCGGGATGTGGGGTGATATTAACAGTGTCCAACTGCTCATACTGGCAAGATAGAATGGACACTTAAATATCTCTTATGACTTATAAGCGTATACTCACTGGCAAAATGTTAAATCGCTGGTAAAACACCGTGAATCAGCAATCGAGTTACGAATTTACTAGATGAACGCTTCTTTCGCAAGAACTTTTTGGCCCATGGTACGACTCGGCTTGGGCGTCCATGACGAAGATGGTTCGGAACTGGCTCCGTCAGTTGCTGTCAACGATGGAGCGGGTAGCGCTTAGAGTGAAACTCGAGTGAATAAATTTAGAACAGATGCGTTGTACCATATGATAATTATATTTGAGAAACAAAATATCAAAACTTTGATCGGAAGCGCCAGCAGACGACGCTGTTTTTTTTATGACGGCGGGTCATGGTGTGTGTAAAGGGGTCAGATGCAGCCGTGTGTATGGAGTAGGTCTGTAAAACTATCTCCCAACAAAACCAATGAATGCATGCATAACATAATATAACCATGATTGGTAGGTTAGTAGTATACAAAGACCGAATTGATGAGATTGCTCCCCACTGCGCATGCGTGTGACGTCATTAACCTGGGAAAAAGGGTATGTGCGCATGCGTGATGGGGAGCAACGGGGAGCAGAGGTCAGTGAGTGCAAGATGTGGGAGGTGGGTACAAGATGGCCGCCATGTGGGAGGGGGGTACAAGATGGCCGCCATGTGGGAGGTGGGTACAAGATGGCCGCGAGTGTCAGTGAGTGCAAGATGTGGGAGGTGGGTACAAGATGGCCGCGATCAATGAGTGCATAGAAAAAAAAAAGTTCCGGCAAAAAAAAAAAAAAAAATGTATTCATCCGCGGTGATGCGGTTTGGCCGTGGTTTTGGCGGTAATTCGGTCTCGGGAAAAAAGCTTCCGCGGAGAAAAAGTAGTCCCTAGATAAAATGGTCCGATTGGGTCGAGTGAGGTATCAAAGTGAAGCTTAGGTGAAGGGGCATCTAATGGGCTGGGTGTGGGGTTGAAATATCGGCATTCTGCGCATGCGCGGTGACCGAAGGGTATGAAAATAGCCTTTTTGGAGCTAGGGGCTAAATCTCTATATACACACAGGATTTATTTTGGTTTTCCCCATTCATTAATTTAATATGACAGTCCAAGGGTATAATGGATTTTATAAAAATTTTTAAACCCCGGTATGAGGGGAAAAATTTTATTTCATAAAAGTTGGGAATAGCCAATGAATTTCAAGTCGTTTCCAGAGTACGTGTCTCATTCCCGTTTTGATTTTGGATGTTCATTTGAACATCATGGAGATGTAAAATACCCATTATGGAGCTAGGGGAGTCCCTAATGGGCCAATGGAGTCGTAGGAGGTATCAAAGTGAAGCATTCGTGAAGGGGCATCTGATGGACTGGGCGTGGGGTTGAAATATCGGCATTCTGCGCATGCGCGGTGACCCAAGGGTATGGAAATAGACGTTTTGGAGCTAGGGGAGCCCCTAATGGTCCAATGGGTCGAGTGAGGTATCAAAGTGAAGCATTCGTGAAGAGGCATCTGATGGACTGGGTGGGGGGTTGACATATCGGCCTTCTGCGCATGCGCGGTGGCCCAAGGGCATCAAAATAGCCTTTTTGGAGCTCAGGTTTCACGGTCCAATGGGTCGAGTGAGGTATCAAAGTGAAGCATTCGTGAAGAGGCATCTGATGGACTGGGTGGGGGGTTGACATATCGGCCTTCTGCGCATGCGCGGTGGCCCAAGGGCATGAAAATAGCCTTTTTGGAGCTAGGGGAGCCCCTAATGGTCGAATGGGGTCGAGTGAGGTATCAACGTGAAGCCTAGGTGAAGGGTATTTGATGGCTGGGTGGCTGCATGTAAAATTTTTCCTGAAAAAAAAATACGGAACACGGACTTTATCGAAAAACCTGGGAAAATGCCCATATGGGGTATGAGGGGTATATAGGTCGCCGGGCTTAACGGGGCTTGTCTATCAACAGAGTTATCTTCCCCTAGTTCCAGGGTGGGTGTATGTAAAAATTTTCCTGAAAAAATACGGAATACGGACTTTATCCTAAATTACGGGAAAAAGCCTATATGGGGTATGGGAGGTATAGGACCATCCTGGAAACGTACTTCTATACATTTGCGGTAGGGTTGTGAGGTCTCGTTTTACTCGTCTCGTCATTTAGAACATGATAGGAAGTGTCCCCGTGCGAATCGGTGAAATTTTTGAAAAAGTACGATATAGCCTCATATAGTCCCATACTGAGGGTATAGGATCAATGCTTGTCCCCCTGGGAAACGTACTTCTATACATTTGCGGTAGGGTTGTGGGGTCTCGTTTTACTCGTCTCGTCATTTAGAACATGATAGGAAGTGTCCCCGTGCGAATCGGTGAAATTTTAACAGTTCACTCAAGTTTTTTTAGAGAGAACTTCCCACACAAATAGAACAGGTTAAGAGCTAATGCATACTGATAAATGTTACTGCTTGATTGAAAGCTTTGGTGGTCATCTGGGATTTCATCTGAAACCTAAAAATATCTTGTTTAGAACAATAAGACCGATCCCATTGATATTTGGCATACATCATTGGTGGCTCGAGCTCACTAATGAATTGCCTGAGTTTAACTTGTAATAAAATTTACAGTAAATATTGTGTAACTGATTGTGGGGGTGTTGATGGTGGTTGACCTGGGTTACATTTGGGCAGCACTTTTGAAAATTGTGTACATAATTCTGTGTTGTTTGTAAAAGTTGTGAGAGCTGTTAATCATTACTTTGCTCGTTCAAGTTGCTCCGTACAAGAAAATAACCTTCCAAAATAGGTCAAATATGAAATGAGTCTATTTTAACCCCACAAGTGACTACATATATGCCACATGATAGGGCGATCAAGAATATGTAAAATTTGAATTTCCAAGATACGTGGTCCGACCGCCATCGTGAATTGTCGAAACACTATAACATGTTTGAAGAGCTTGAACTGCAATAGTTGAGGACTTCTAATTTGTTGTTTTTTTCTTTTCCAGAAGAATGTCAACCACTCTTTACCTCTGATAGTTTTTCCGCTTTTCAGAAATTGATATGTTCAAATTTCCAGAAAATCGCATAATTTGAAAAGTGTTATTATTTAATAATACACAAAGGATGGGTCCGATCATTTTGTATCTTGGCACTTGTACTCCCTGCGACATGGGTGTTTGGTCAGTGACATTAGGGCTTAGTCGTAACAATAGTTCAGGAGCTATGGTAACGTGAACCGTGCAAAGCACTGAGAACCCCTCGGCATTGGAGGTCATTAAATAGGGCCCTGGATGATGAAGAAACTTTGGAGACAAACTGAAAGCTTATACCTATAGTGACCCATACAATATAAGTCAGTTCGTGGCCATATGCCTGTGAGATTTAGGTTGGGTACTCCTCTATATTCTTGGGATAGATGGTAACAACAAAACATAGACATATTGTTCATATGTAAGCACATGATGACAATACTCCAATTGATACTAATTTTAGCTGAAGACCAAACCACATGTGTGGAGTTAAAACTTTGATCCAGTGACCCCCAAAACAGGTCAATCTCACTTTGCGATGGACTTCTGTTCTATGATCACTTCCATGTGTTATGCAAGTTTGAGGCGCCAAGGCAAGTCATTCTTCAAATAACTAAATGGTGACAAATTGACAGAGTTTGACCTGGTGGCCCGCAAAATGAGTCAATCTCAGTGATTTTCGATAGGCTAGTGCGTTATGATCACATGCATGTGCGATGTAAGTTTGGTGTATGTGTGTTTGGGTTAGAGATGAGCTAATCACGGTTCGAATGGGTCGTGTGAGGTGTCAAAGTGAAGCTTGTGTGGGGTAGAGTCAGAATGGTGTGTTTTTGAATGCAAGTCGCGTCAATCTGCGCAGGCGCAGTTGGTTGTATTAAGTAAAGTGGCCATTTTGGGGCAGTACATGAAGGTGTTTGGGGTAGAGATGGACCGCTATGGGTCCGAATGGGTCGTGGAGGGTGTCAAAGTGAAGCTTGTGTGGGGTAGAGTCAGAATGGCGTGCTTTTGAATGCAAGTCGCGTCAATCTGCGCAGGCGCAGTTGGTTGTAGTAAGTAAAGTGGCCATTTTCGGGCAGTACATGAAGGTATTTGGGATCGAGATGGGCTATTCACGGTTCGAATGCGTCCTGGAAGGTGTCATCTTGTAGTTCTCGGGTGTACAATCCGATTTGAGGGATGTTCGCGTCATCTGTGACGTCATCGGTGACGTCATCGGTACGAGGAGTAGCGAAAGTGGACATTTTCGGGCAGTACATGAAGGTATTTGGGATCGAGA
>JAVTVY010054493.1:0-29277 GCA_036873755.1 Hanleya hanleyi | reverse complement strand
CTACGTGGAAGCCATCTTCAATGACCAAGCTACGTCCCTCAAACTAAATCTGGCGTTTGGTTATGTACTGCAGCATAAGGAGACAGGACAAGTCCGATACTTTTACCCAAGCAGTAACATCCGGGTATTTGACCAACCGTTTACCATCATTAATGGGCGTCGCTACAGCCCGTGCTGGACCAAGTGGACCAATTGGATGCTTTGGGATGGGCCTATGAACAGCGCCCCAACACCCAGTGGGTCGTAGAGAGGGTGACCAATGTTACGTTCTTCGTGATCAAATTACGGGATCTTCCCATCGGATGAATGTATTCACCCATGCACCGATAGATACTCAGAATGCGCAAACAACTATCTGAAGATATGCTGCCTCAACGGTATCCTGTCCTGCCCGACGATGATTAGAACAAACGGTTCAGAGCGAACATGGAACTTTCTGAAATGTAGACTTCTCATTGGACAAGTATACGTCTAACGGACAGGAAGGAACATGACAGATGCAAATGGTGGCCTCTGATTGGACAAGTCTTCTTGAGTTGTAAACATACCCAACGCGGCTCCCCCAGCGTGGGTATGATGCAACATTGGGGAGAATAAACTATATAAAAAAACTTCATGTTTTTGTTGTTCTCTCATGTGTCATCCTTGTTGTTCTTGTTTTCTCTTCGGTCTATATCATGGCGTCAAGGCGTTATGTTAGAGTGTTAAGGCGTAAAGATAGGGCGTTAAGTCGTTGAGACAGGCGTTAAGGCGTAACGACGGGTGTTGACGGGTGACAGCCATTCGAGAGCTTTACACTGATACCCCACACGGTCCATTTGACCAGGGATGTTCCATCACTCACCAAACCTCCATGAATCCACAAAATGCCTGCTTTCTATACTACGGCCAGACTGCGCATGCGCAAAATGATGCAAACGGACGATACATTAGTCCAGTCGGATCCCACTCACTCGCTCGCTCACTCACTCACTGACCCACTCACTCACTCACTCACTCACTCACTCACTCACTCACTCACTCACTCACTCACACACTCACTCACTCACTCACTCACTCACTCACTCACTCACTCACTCACACATTCACTCACTCACTCACCGCCGTTAGCGCGTCCATGCGTTAAGACGGGCGTTTCGAACGCCTCACTCATTCACTCACTCACACTCACTCACTCACTCACTGACTCACTCACTGACTCACTCACTCACTCACTCACTCACTCACTCACTCACTCACTCACTCACTCACTCACTCACTCAATCAATCATTCACACACACACTCACTCACTCACTCACTCACACGCGCATACACTCGTTGCGCATTGTGCCGCAAGGTCAATGTGGCTCGAAATGCGCTTTTATACTACTAATCCTTCCTTCACTGCCCCAAAATGCCCACTTTCGCTACTACTCGTACTGATGGCGTCACCAATGACGTCACAGATGACGTGAACATCTCTCAAATCGGGATGTACACCCCGAGAGCTACAACATGACACCTCCCACGACGCATTCGAACCAAGGATGGTCCCTCTCTACCCCAAATACTTTCCTTCAATGCCCCAAAATGTCCACTTTCGCTACTACTCGTACTGCTGACGTCACAGATGACGTGGGCAGCCCGCAAATCGGGGTCTACACCCAGAGAGCTACAAAATAACACCACGCACGACGCATTCGGACCAAGGATGGTCCATCTCTACACTAAATACCTTGCTTCACTGCCCGAAACTGTCCACTTTCGCTACTACTCGTACTGATGACGTCACCGATGACGTCACAGATGACGTGGGCAGCCCGCAAATCGGGGTCTATACCCCGAAAGCTACAAAATGACACCCTCCAGGACGCATTCTGACGAAGGATGGTCCATCTCTACCCCAACTACCTTCCTGTACTGCCCCAAAATGATCACTTTACTTACTACAACCAACTGCGCATGCGCAGATTGACGCGACTTGCACTTAAAAACACGCCATTCTGACTCTACCCCACACAAGCTTCACTTTGACACCTTCCACGACCCATTCGAACCCATAGCGATCCATCTCTACCCCAAACACATCCCCACATACCCCCCAAAATGCCTGTTTTCTATACTACGGCCAGACCGCGCATACGCAAAATATTGAAAACGGACGAACCATTGCTCCTCCACGAAACCTTCAAAATAAGACCTCATACGACACCATAGGATCATTAGGGGCTCACCTAGACCCCAAAACGTCACCCCGTATGGACCTATACCCCATAGCCATGCAGTATAGACCTATGAGCCTACCCAGGCCTCGGTGAACTTTTTTCAAAAATTTCTCCGTTTCGCTTCGAAACTCTTCCCATCGTGTTCTAAATGACGAGACGTGAAACACAAATCCAAACAATCCATATCACAATGAACGTGCGTGAATTTCCCAGGTTGAACCTGTATCCCCATATAGCCAGTATGGAGCTATATGAGCCTAAATACAGACCTTCCCCGTACTTTTCCAAAAATTTTACCGTTTCGCTTCGAAACCCTTCCCATCGTGTTCTAAATGACGAGACGAGAAAAACAAATTCAAACAACCCATATCACAATGAACGTGTGTGAATTTCCCAGGTTGAACCTATACCCCTATATAGCCAGTATGGAGCTATATGAGCCTATATACAGACCTACCCGGTACTTTTCCAAAATTTGACCGTTTCGCTACAGAACCCTTCCCATTTTGTTCTAAATGACGAGACGTGAAAAACAAATCCAAGCAACCCATATCACAATGAATGTGTATGAATTTCCCAGGTTGGACCTATACCCCCCATAGCCAGCCAATAGGGATATATACAGACCTCGGTGACTTTCCCAAAAATTTCACCGATTCGCTCCGGGACCCCTCCCATTGTGTTTTTTTCGGCGAGACGAGAAAAACGAGACCCCACAACCCATAGTAACACCCACAAAAAAAACTTGACCACTCCAGTATGGAGCTATACCCATACAGTCCGTGTTCCGTTTTCTATTTATTTATTTTTTATTTTTTTTCTGTGAAAACACCCGATTGACTGGATAGGCAGGCCCCGATAAGCCCGGGGACCAATATTATAGGATTGATAGGAGTTTTCGGGTAAAGTCCATGTTCCGTTTTATTTCGGAGAAATTTTACATGCACCCAGCCATCCATAGCGGCCTAGAGTCCGTGTTCCGTTTTTTATTTCCGGGAGATGTTTTTACATGCACCCAGAGGTCAAAGGCCGCCAGGGGGCTCTCCCTATACTATAACATGGAAACAGCGCCCCCGGCGGATGCAAGAGTTATCTCCCCCGGCAAAACCTGAGTTTAAATCCGTAGACTATACTACTCATTAACATACCCACGTTCCTGGCGTGTTTCAACCCTGAATACGGATTTACCTACGAGTGGCCATATGCTCACATTATCTTGTTCATATGTCTTTCGTATAACGATTCTGCCATGATCCGAGACATACATCAGAATAATATCGCTGAGATCCAGACTGTAACACCTGATATTAAAGTAGTAAGAATACTCTTCATCAAGCGAATTCCTAGCTCCAGTTAACGACGAACCTCCAGTACAGAAGAGAGGCAACAATAATGGCGACTTGGTTCCACTATAAGAAACAGCGCTGTTGAAGAATATACATGAAATGTGTAAATCCGATAAAATTGAATTAAGACAGGTATTTTCCAATACCTACAAAAGATCTTCATGAGCGAAAAAAAATTCCTGACACCTCTGATAATAAAACAGTAATAATCCTCTACAGAACTTGGGCCTTTTGTATCTTGAAAACCACAGAAGACATTCGAAGAAATAGCACCGGTAAACTCTCTGAGATTGGTATGATTCAATACCTAAAGCAGAAATATCTCTATGAGCGATAATTCCACCCTGACACCATGTGCGAAACACAGAATAACCGAGATCAAAATATTGGAGATTATATATCATCAATATTAATAGAACAGTCCTGAGATGGAAGTCTCTAACGGCAAAAGGCGCGATACGACGTCATTACTCATGTGGCGTCACGCCGAGGTTAGGCCCCGAACCATTTCTTAACATTGGAATGCTGTATCATTTTATCCACCGAGATTTACATGTGATGATTCGTGTTTGCAAATGCATATTGAACTCCGAGACAATAACATCTTCAAAATTGTTTGGATATATAGTATTTTGAATGCCACAATGATAATTATTTTCCGGATTTTACAGTAGAGTCAATGTTAAAGCATTACCCGCTGTCTAACATTGACTTGACGTCACGTGGGCAATGGCGTCCTTTTGCGTCTTTCATGGCTACCAGGATGCGGCTATGCCTTCTCGGAGGATTCTCTGTTGGAAATGGAGCTCGCCAAGGAGGAATTCTGTCTCCTCTGTTCTTTAATGTCTACATACATGAAATCGACATCAAAATATCTAGGTCCAATTTGGGATGTAATGTAGCCGGAGTCTTCTTTATAAAAATAAGCCATTTGATTGATGATTTTTCGGATCAATTTTTCATACTGGTACAATTTTCTTCGCCTAAATTGGCTTGTAAACTAGTAAATAATCCTCTGATGTGATATAAGATATTATTGGGCACTTTTACGTAGACAAATACACCAATTTTGAAGAAAATACTCCAAAAACAGAACTTTCAAGCTACACCACCGTGTCGTCAAATCTGAATTTACACATGATGTTCTTTTCCGAGAATAAAATGGTCTTAACTTGTTATAAAGACACAAAGTGCTAGCTCTAAACAGTTGCGAGCACCAGAGAAAAGGTCATTGGGAAGGGGGGAGAAGGTGTGGGTGGAGCTGAATCCACCAATAACAATTGAACACAGGATCCTACCTATTCAGTATCATTTTCTTATGGTGTACATGCACAACCGGCATATAATTAGAGTAATGCACGGGTGCTGAACCATGCACATGTAAATATAATGGTCTTGGCATCCAGTGAAACATATTATTAGATGTAGCATTAGACCCCTCCTCCCACCAATCTGCCTCTGAACCTGAAATCGTTCTAAGCACTCCCAATCATGTCAATGGTGATGGATAGAAGTACACGTGTTATTTTAATGTTAATTTTATTTTCCTGTCCCTCAATGGGCGTTAAATGCACTTTCCGATCCCTTTCCTGTGTTTATTCACTCTCTCAGATCCCTTTAGCTAGCCTGAAAATGTTTGACGGCCTATTGACAAAAAAAAGATTGCGGGACCCTATTTTCACCCTTGGTAATCCCACAGCCATTATGACAAATTCCCATGAACATTCGGCCAAAGCTGTGGCCATTCAATATAGACTAGTTCTATAACATGTAAATTTTATGTTGCATGTTCCCGGTTCCCATTTGGTGCTAAATACCCTTTTGATTTGTTCTTGGTTTTAGAGTCCCTTCTCTGACCATATAGCTCTTTTACCTATCCCGATGTAATTTCATGGCCTTCCAGAAAAAAACCCGGCCTCCAACAGGCGTAAGATGCCCTTTTGGGGATTTTTGTTTTTAGGTTCATCCTCACACTCTTCAGGTGAAGTTTCGTACCATCCCGTCCAAAACTGTGGTAATATACGGCGGCCACTAATGAACACAGAGACGCGCAGAACTAAACACGAGTCCCCGTCCCGTGTAATTCAGCTATTAATCTCTCAAACTTGAAAGTAGAAAGATTGAAATTGGAGCGATAAGCATGCGGTGGTAGAAATTGACGTTTGGCAACTAAAAATCAACCATATGACTCAACAGGAAAGCTTCCCTCGGCACTAAACATGCAGACTCGAGAATACGGTGGATTCTAGGACGTAGCCTTAGTATTTCCCCCGCGCTTTTATTGTAGCGGTTCATGTGGAGATTATGAAGTATCCACACGGTTTCTAGCACCGGCTTGAGTGGAATTAGATACGCTAGCCCGGGGGATGTGATGACAGATCAGCTCAATCAAATAACTCATCTGATGTTAATGGATAACCATCGAGGACGTCTGATGGAATAAACGCCTCAACATGAGGTGAACCTGGTAAAAACAAGAATACCCAGAAAAAACTAACCTATGATGCCTGGCGTTATACGGCTTAAATTCGGTTCATGTGTAGATTATGAAGTATCCACATGGTCCCTAGCACCGGCTTGAGCGGAATTAGATACGCTAGCTCGAGAGCTGTGATGACAGATAAGCTCACACAAATAACTCATCGGATGTTAATGGATGAGCATCGAGGACGTCTGATGGAGTAATCGCTTCAACATGGAGTAAACCTGATAAATGCAAGAATACCCAGAAAAACTAACCTGGCCAGCCTTGAGCATTTCCATCTTTTCCCCATTTTACGAGATGGAAACCTGAATTGTCAAGTTTTACTTGGATAAGCGGCGATTGTTTCCTTTTAAACAGGCGATTATGTAAATCTAATTTGTTTAGGTGGTTTCTGCCCCACTTCCTTCTCAGAGAACTTTTCCCTTGTGCTTCAAAATGAAGAAATGTTGAGAGCTGTAACTTAGCGCAGTTACAGCTTATGATATTGAAATTATTTCGAGCCTGTAGCCTAATATTTGGAGCAGAGCATCATGAGTTAATTAAAAATGAATGACATTAGAGTGTAACTGGAAAGTTCTGTTTTCCTCGTATTCCTTCAAAATTAATGTTTTATTGTCGTAAATGTACTCAAAGGTATTTTTCTCGAATAAATGATTATTTACTAATTAGTCCGGCAGTTTCAACGAAGAACATTGCGCAAATAAAAAATTGGAGAAATTGATCCGAAAAATCGTCCACAAAATGGCTTAATGTTGGAAAATGATCTCATCTGGGCCGACATTTTAAATTGTGTGACATTTTCTGGTAGCGCTTGAACCAGTGATACAGTGTGGCAAGTTTCAGCTTCCCAGCCTTAAGGATAATAAAAATAACGAAGCTGTTAGGAGGCTAACTATTCTTTGAATAACAATATTGCCCCTCAGATGCCCTTTTGGGGGTCAGAGGGCATCACAGGGCCCAGAGCAACGGGCACCCCTTCTGATATTGTTCTATATGTCTCAATTGATGGGTGTGCCAAGTTTGGTGCTTCGGCCCAGCGTTTCACGATCTTCCCAAAATATGACCCTAAGCCACCTCACTGCAATGCCAAATATCTTGATCATTTTATCTCCAGCTATGATATGTCTGTGCAAACTAGAAAATTATGCATTTTGGCTCGGAAGTTCAAATTGTGTTCTCAGGATGAGAAGAAGCAACTTTTCTCGTCGTACTGTATCAGTATCTATTGCAGCCGTCTGCGGTCTTCGTACTCGTTATGTAACTGGAAAAATCTGCGTGTCACATACAACAACGTATTTCGCTGGTTAGTGCACTCCCTGTGCAGTTGTAGTGCTACTTACATGTTTGGGGTTAACTCGGTACCGGTAATTCTCTACTGAACAGACTTATGTCGACAGACTTCTTACAACTTTGCGGCTTTCCGATTTGTCTCAGAGTTCGCATTTGGTTTGTCATTGATCTCGCCAAATCTATGATACGCGCTAGTAATTTGTCTTTTGGCTGACATCTTATTATTTATTTGTTCATTCTGTAGACTATCTGTGCCTGAAATAAATAAGTATAATTATTATATTAAAGAGTTCTGTCTCGGGACTGTTCTATTGCATTTATGATTAGGCTTACCCCCTGATGAAAGATATGCCAGGGATATACAGAATTTATACTCCCCAAAATATCTGAAACAACTGCTCTGAGGTACATGAGTACATAAAATGATGTTATAAAAAAATCCTATGCTCAGGCTGTTGTGTGGTCGAGACATACCAGGAGAGTGGGTATGTTTATAGACATGTTCTTGTATCGCAGTGATCTATTTAATGCGGTCAGAAAATTAGATGAATAATTGATGTAAAAACTGATGCTCACAGCACTCTCTCGCCAATTTTGTAACTTTGTGCCCCTCTGCGTCTTCCCGTATGTTTTATGGATATTTTGAAACGATCCCCTATTACAATTCTAAACTAATTTGTACGTTTGACAAGACAATATACAGCTACGACGTCAAATGACTCTGAATGTCCAAATCACGGAACTAAATTATTTTTGGTGGCTGACATCCGACAAACCCGTTCTCTAATGCAGTAGTTGATGTTTTTACCTAATATCCTATGGTGAATGACGTTCGTTATATTGAGGATTTAAACGGTAATCGCAACAAAGCTTTGCCGAAGTATTTGACCGATGCCTAAATTCGACATAAGAACCATTTTGGTCATTTAACAACGAAGTATTTCACCCACGAAAAACTTTTGACATAGTTTTTATTGCGTTTGACGCAATTTAACTGTATTTTGGAGATGGCCCCTCTGTGACGTCACAGGTCAATGACGCCATTATATTTTTTCATATTAGACGATTGAAGAACCTTTGCTCAACCAATTGACACCAACCATTTTGCCATATGCCTGGTACGAGTGAAGATTTCACCCATTTTAATACGTATACCCCCATTTTAAAAGTAGAAAGATGCAATCCAATGGTTCTTGTATTTCCTTTTTTTCAGTATACGGCAATAGTGTTCACCAACACATCCTACCTCATCTGAAAGAAGAGAGTGTAAGCTCTCAAATGATATATTTTGCATCTGTGTTTTAAGGTGTTTATTTCTAAAGTTCATGCAATGTCTTACGGCATACCCTCTCAAGATTACGCCAGCACGGCCCAATCCATAAGGACTTAAGAACTGATCAATAATCAATCAATGAATCTTCTGCTATCATAAAAAAAAATCGATAATCCCGACAATAATGACGTAAGAGCTGATCAACACTCAATCAATGAATCTTTCGCTATCCTAAGAAAATCGATAATTCCACCGGTTAAAAGGTGTCATGCTACATTTGTTCATCCCTTTATTTTTTTATGGGCTACTTATTCGCGTGTATTAAAGTTACAACTTATTCTATGCCTCAGACATACCTCCGAGTAGCTTGTACAAGCGATGTGTTTATGAGTATCTAGTATGTGAAAATCATTATAAATGATGACAGTTATCTTCTCTAAGCAAATAATACATTTCTTAATATGGCGACCATAGTTGTAGGAAGCCGTTAAATTCTGTCGCAAAAATGTGGCTGAAGCGTGAGGGTGATGACATCACGGATGGCGTCACTTCCGGTCACGTCACTTCCGGTGGCATCACTTCCGGATCAAATGTGACATCCGGGTCAGAGATCACGTCCGGGTCAAAGGTCATTTCCGGTCACGTGACGGCCCAGCAAGAGTTATCTGCCCCTACATAAGACCGTATGCTTCAGTGACCTTCAATGTTAAATCCAATGAGCAACCCACTCATGGACATTTGCAGTATGAGTTGTGTCATCTTGTTTTTTCTGTCTCGCGCTGTAAAAGACGATAGGAGGATCTCGAGGCCATGTGGTGACCTTTGCTGAAAAGTTCAGGCAGATCTGGGGTGGACATTCTGGCGCAGTGGACAGTGACCTGGCATCTTGGGAAACCCACTAATATTTGCCTGATTTCCAGCCTATTTCTCGCATTCGACCATTCTATGGGACATACATATTCCCTGAACAATTTACCCTGAAATTTAGAGCGATGACCTACAAGACAGGGATTTCCCCATCAAAAACTCCGTACAATGTCCCGGCGAAGAGCGATGATGACGATCAAATCTCAAACTTGTTTTATTCCGTAGTGTGAATGGATTGATACATACACCTTGTCGAGGCGTTAGTATTATAAAATAGCATGGTACAATCTCGGGCAAAAGATAGAAAACTGGTGTGCTAGGACGTTAAGACGTTAGGATAAGGCGTTAAGATAGGGCGTTAATGTGTTACTGTAAAATACTCCACAAAGACCATAGAGAAAATATACTGGGTTTCCTACTTTCTCTACTACTAAGGGGCAACTGGATTACTTCTCTTGAATTTTAATTCCCCAAAATTGAGGGACTTAAGTATGTCAACAAAAACAACAACAACATTCCCATTTCTATGACTCATCATTTTATTTTCCGGATCTTTTCCAGGGGAAGTTTTACATGTACCCACCCATGACTTGATCGGCCTGGAGAAGCACTTCACATGGATACCCCACACGATCCAGTACGCCCACTATGGGCCCACCTCGACCCCAAAATGTCCATTCCAACACACTTTGCTCACAATTCCCTGCCTGCGTATGCCTTTACTTTTACTCCACACCAATGTAGTTGGACGCTACCCCACAAGAGCTTCACATTGATACATCACACGACCCAAATGGACTAATATTGGTCAACCGCGACTCGAAAACGTCCATTCCGATGCCCTTTTCCCATAATTCCCTGTCTGCGCATGCGCGCCATAGCCTTACTTCCACTCCACACTCATCCAGGGGGATGGTCCCCCACGAGTGCTTCATTTTGGTATCTCACACGACCCAATCAGTCATATAGTGGCCCACCTAAACCCCAAAACATCCACCCCAGATCTGCCTCTGCACGACTAATGCGCACTGTAACTTTTCAGCGAAAGTCAATCCATGGCCACGAGACCCCTCCCATCGGATTCTACATCGCGAGACAGAGAAAACAAGGTGCCACACCCCATACCGCAAATGTCCATGAATGGGTTGCTCAAGGTGCCAGGTCATTGTCACTTCGACTGAATGGGCCAAATATGTCCGCCCCAGATCTGTCTGAATTTTTCGGCAAAAGACACCCCATGGCTTCGGGACACCCCTGATCGTCTTTTACAGCGCGAGATAGAAAAACAAGGTGCTACACATTATACCGCAAATGTCCATGAGTGGGTTGCTCATCGGATTTAACATTGGAGGTCACTGAAGCATTCGGTTTCATGTAGGGCAGCTAACCCTTGCTGTGTCGTCACGTGACCCAGAGTGACCTTTGACCCGGACGTGATCTTTGACCCGGAAGTGATGTCACTGGAAGTCACGTCATCCGTAGCGTTATCCGTGATGTCATCACCCACGCTTCACCGTCATTTTGCGACAGAATTTAACGGCTTCCTACTACTGACCATCATTAACATCGTTTACAAAAAGTATGAGAGTGGGCCCCTACTATAATTCATCGAACATCAGTAAATTTGTTGTACAACTACAGCTGGATAACAGAGTAATACAATTATGTTACTACGTTAGGGATGCAGTTTATTCGATGACTGAAGATGTGGACAGTGTTTTCCGAACCACACACCCTAACACCACCGTGGGTTGTATTTTCCGAACCACACACCCTAACATCACCGTGGGTTTCCCTGATATTTTCTTCGTTTGAAACCCCCGTTTTATCCTCAGTTCGGATAGGAGAGAGTAACATAACTTGAAAAATTGGATAGGGCATTTACTCGACCTGGTTGCATTTGTTTTGCAGCTGCCCAAGAGGTCATTGATAAGGATCGTCATACCCTGGATGGGAAGCGGTTAACTGTAAGTTGGTGGAGACCACAGATTGGAGGGAACATTGGAATGAACAAGCTTCCCCAACAACTGACAACAAGCTGCGAGGTGGCAGACAGTATCCAAGTTCGGGGTTTGTCGGACAAGATAACAGAAGATGCGTTAATGGACTACTTTGAAAGCAGGCGAAAATCCAGTGGTGGGGAAATCGATTCCATACAATCGTGTCGAGAGAAGGGTGCTGCCATCATAACTTTCAAGGACCCTGAAGGTATTTTTTCGCCTTCATTTGGAATAAGATCAAGTAGATCAATTGCTTATTTTTGTGCCACTCTTGTACTATATGTACTATATACATCTGGGATAATAGATTATTCAGTTACAAATACCACGAATTGAAAACATGGCTTATGTTTTCGTATTCACCTCTCTCTGGATAGCTAAAATTTGTTTCTGATATCTACAGTGACTCATGCGCACAGTTGCTGACGGTTTGTCAGATTGCTAGTGTTTGTGTTGGCATTTCAGGGCATTACAGTGGTATTAATGTGACAGGGAACAAGCAATTTCTCAATTTCACGAAAACATTCGTAATTTCCTGTTTTCCTATCAACATTTATGAATAATGTCTCAAATTATAGGTATTAGATATGATCCGATTGTGAAAAACGTGAGGGTTATTCGAGCTGCCTGTCGAGCAAAATATTCGTATTTTACGTTATTCAAATCACGGGAATTGCTTCATCATCATATCAAAAGTTGTGTCATTCATCCGGCTACAGTTTCCCATGAACAATACCGGAATATCTGGTTTAATGTCAGAGAGACCCACAAACTTTCAAGGAAATCATTAAGTTTGGGAAATTATTTGTAACTTTTATAAGCAAATTATGTATCATATTACAAATATTGAGAGTGGAATGAACGTATAAAATGAGCAGATGTGTGAACTGCAAGTAGTAGTATTAGTAGTAGTAGTAGTAATGGCCTCATTAACCTTTCATTTTTGTATATCACTAATTTCGGGAAAAGTCAACGATGCCCCCAGATGCCCGTTTACTATTACTAGTTGCAGTTCATACAGCTGCTCATTTTATACTTTCATTTCACACTAAATACCTATATGTAATATGATACATAATTTCCGATAATCTCCGAGAATGTTCGTACATCTCCGCGACTGTCCGGTAATGCATGGAGGTCAATTGACCTTTGACCTTTGACCTTAGAGGATAATCCTACCTAGAATACGCACCAGCAATATCAAGGTTAAAATATATGCATAGCAATACTTGTCCTGTGCAGCTACAGAGAGAGAGTGCGAGAGAGAGTGAGAGAGAGAGAATTATGGTTTAACGTTGCGTTCAGCAATATTTCAGCTATATAGAAGCGAGAGAACGGGAATCCCCATGACACTGGTGGGATTCAAAGCAGCATTGCCTTCATCAAATACTGGCACATTGTCATCTCGGTCACGGCCCGTGCATAATATGAAATGTTGAAAATACCCTGATATACCTTAGGTACTAGATGTCGGGTCTTGACACTATCGCCAACGCTATGCCCAGCACAATGGCAAGTGGAGAACCCACTCGTGGTCATTTTTCTTGCGAGGGAGAATATGGAGAGTGGGACGTGTTTTTTATTCTGTCCCCAGCTGTAGAATGCCCTTTTCCCATAATTCCCTGTCTGCGCATGCACACCATAGCCTTACTTCCACTCCACACTCATCCAGGGGGATGGTCCCCCACGAGTGCTTCATTTTGGTATCTCACACGACCCAATCAGTCATATAGTGGCCCACCTAAACCCCAAAACATCCACCCCAGATCTGCCTCTGCACGACTAATGCGCACTGTAACTTTTCAGCGAAAGTCAATCCATGGCCACGAGACCCCTCCCATCGGATTCTACATCGCGAGACAGAGAAAACAAGGTGCCACACCCCATACCGCAACTGTCCATGAATGGGTTGCTCAAGGTGCCAGGTCATTGTCACTTCGACTGAATGGGCCAAATATGTCCGCCCCAGATCTGTCTGAATTTTTCGGCAAAAGACACCCCATGGCTTCGGGACACCCCTGATCGTCTTTTACAGCGCGAGATAGAAAAACAAGGTGCCACACATTATACCGCAAATGTCCATGAGTGGGTTGCTCATCGGATTTAACATTGGAGGTCACTGAAGCATTCGGTTTCATGTAGGGCAGCTAACCCTTGCTGTGTCGTCACGTGACCCAGAGTGACCTTTGACCCGGACGTGATCTTTGACCCGGAAGTGATGTCACTGGAAGTCACGTCATCCGTAACGTTATCCGTGATGTCATCACCCACGCTTCACCGTCATTTTGCGACAGAATTTAACGGCTTCCTACTACTGACCATCATTAACATCGTTTACAAAAAGTATGAGAGTGGGCCCCTACTATAATTCATCCAACATCAGTAAATTTGTTGTACAACTACAGCTGGATAACAGAGTAATACAATTATTTTACTACGTTAGGGATGCAGTTTATTCGATGACTGAGGATGTGGACAGTGTTTTCCGAACCACACACCCTAACACCACCGTTGGTTGTATTTTCCGAACCACACACCCTAACATCACCGTGGGTTTCCCTGATATTTTCTTCGTTTGAAACCCCCGTTTTATCCTCAGTTCGGATAGGAGAGAGTAACATAACTTGAAAAATTGGATAGGGCATTTACTCGACCTGGTTGCATTTGTTTTGCAGCTGCCCAAGAGGTCATTGATAAGGATCGTCATACCCTGGATGGGAAGCGGTTAACTGTAAGTTGGTGGAGACCACAGATTGGAGGGAACATTGGAATGAACAAGCTTCCCCAACAACTGACAACAAGCTGCGAGGTGGCAGACAGTATCCAAGTTCGGGGTTTGTCGGACAAGATAACAGAAGATGCGTTAATGGACTACTTTGAAAGCAGGCGAAAATCCAGTGGTGGGGAAATCGATTCCATACAATCGTGTCGAGAGAAGGGTGCTGCCATCATAACTTTCAAGGACCCTGAAGGTATTTTTTCGCCTTCATTTGGAATAAGATCAAGTAGATCAATTGCTTATTTTTGTGCCACTCTTGTACTATATGTACTATATACATCTGGGATAATAGATTATTCAGTTACAAATACCACGAATTGAAAACATGGCTTATGTTTTCGTATTCACCTCTCTCTGGATAGCTAAAATTTGTTTCTGATATCTACAGTGACTCATGCGCACAGTTGCTGACGGTTTGTCAGATTGCTAGTGTTTGTGTTGGCATTTCAGGGCATTACAGTGGTATTAATGTGACAGGGAACAAGCAATTTCTCAATTTCACGAAAACATTCGTAATTTCCTGTTTTCCTATCAACATTTATGAATAATGTCTCAAATTATAGGTATTAGATATGATCCGATTGTGAAAAACGTGAGGGTTATTCGAGCTGCCTGTCGAGCAAAATATTCGTATTTTACGTTATTCAAATCACGGGAATTGCTTCATCATCATATCAAAAGTTGTGTCATTCATCCGGCTACAGTTTCCCATGAACAATACCGGAATATCTGGTTTAATGTCAGAGAGACCCACAAACTTTCAAGGAAATCATTAAGTTTGGGAAATTATTTGTAACTTTTATAAGCAAATTATGTATCATATTACAAATATTTAGAGTGGAATGAACGTATAAAATGAGCAGATGTGTGAACTGCAAGTAGTAGTATTAGTAGTAGTAGTAGTAATGGCCTCATTAACCTTTCATTTTTGTATATCACTAATTTCGGGAAAAGTCAACGATGCCCCCAGATGCCCGTTTACTATTACTAGTTGCAGTTCATACAGCTGCTCATTTTATACTTTCATTTCACACTAAATACCTATATGTAATATGATACATAATTTCCGATAATCTCCGAGAATGTTCGTACATCTCCGCGACTGTCCGGTAATGCATGGAGGTCAATTGACCTTTGACCTTTGACCTTAGAGGATAATCCTACCTAGAATACGCACCAGCAATATCAAGGTTAATATATGCATAGCAATACTTGTCCTGTGCAGCTACAGAGAGAGAGTGAGAGAGAGAGTGAGAGAGAGCGAATTATGGTTTAACGTTGCGTTCAGCAATATTTCAGCTATATAGAAGCGACAGAACGGGAATCCCCATGACACTGGTGGGATTCAAAGCAGCATTGCCTTCATCAAATACTGGCACATTGTCATCTCGGTCACGGCCCGTGCATAATATGAAATGTTGAAAATACCCTGATATACCTTAGGTACTAGATGTCGGGTCTTGACACTATCGCCAACGCTATGCCCAGCACAATGGCAAGTGGAGAACCCACTCGTGGTCATTTTTCTTGCGAGGGAGAATATGGAGAGTGGGACGTGTTTTTTATTCTGTCCCCAGCTGTAGAATACGATGGGAGGGGTCTCGAGTATATTTTATTTGGTTGACTTTCACTGGAACGTTCCGGCGCGCATGAGCACTTGACAGGCAGGTATGGAGTGGACGTATTCGGGGGTATATGGACCATTCTTTGTCTAAATGAGCTGTGTGACATCTCATATAGAATCCGTCTGGCGTGCTTTCTTATGGAAGTATCGTCAATCTACGCTTGAGTAGTCGAATAATAGGAGAAAGAGGGCGCTTGGATGGACGTTTTGGGGGTAGAGGTGAACCATCCGTGGTACAAATGTGACGTGGGTGATATTCTATTGAACCTCATTTCGGGTAGAGTCAGACTGGGGTGATACGCGCATACGCACTTGGCGAATAGTAGAGAGAGGGAAATTTCATAGGTGCGGAGAAGCGCGTTTGGGAGATGGGGGTCATTCCTTCATGTAAGGGATCACGGGAGATCAATCTCTGTACCTGTCACTGGAATCTGTCACCCATTTTCAATGTTTTCTGTGGAATATTTTGCTGGGTCACACATGTTTAATATTTCTGATCAAATCTCATAGTAGATGACGAGTTTCACCTCTATTTCACTCTGCGAAGAATTACACCACATCGAGTTCTGCTCCTCGGCTAGATGGAATGTCACCTTCATTTTTAACCATGTTGAATACTGAATAGTCCCCCTTGGGTTGGTATAATGTCATTACTCAAGACGCACTCCTGAATTTATAGTCATGTCAGATACGCCATTTTACAAGATTCAGTCTTGAATTTGTAGTCATGTCAGATATGACACTTTGATTTTCTTATCATTTTCCCTCTTTTGTACTTAAGATCTTCCTCCGCTGTTTTATAACGCCACATCAAGTTATTCCCTTACTTTCTCTTGTGACAAATACATCACATACACACAATCTCATTTCAAGCTCATCCTTTGAATCTTTAATCATGTCAGATACGCCAGTTTGGTATTTCGCTCCCCAGTTTGCTTCGAGTGAGACAAGCCATATTGAGTAGTCCCCCTTGAGTAGATAAAATTTCATTTCTCCAAGATTCACTGTTGAATTTTTAGTCATGTCAGGTACGGCAGTTTGATTCCCCTTCCATTTTCCATCTTTTAAATATTTTGATATGTCGGAGGTCAGTTCATTCTACCTGTCCCATTTTACCCTGCGAAGCATACGCCATAGTGAGTTGTCTTTCTGCAACACTACTTCCACCTTTGAAATTTTTAGCCATGTCAGATACGCCAGTTTGGTACTCCAATTTTGCTTTGAGACAGACTGACCATATTGAGTAGTCCCCCTTGGATAGATCAAATCGTGTTTCCTACGCTTCACTCTTGAATTTCATTGTAATGTCAGACATGTCAGTTTGGTATGTCTGTCCCATTTAACCATTTTGTGTTGTCCCGCTTCAGCAGACAAAATATCATTTCCCAAGATTCACTCTTTAATATTGAGTCATGTCAGATATATCAGTTTGGTATTTCGCTTCAATTTTGCTTTGAAACAGACAAGCCATATTGAGTAGTCCCACATTCGGTGTATAAATCTCCTTTCCAAAGATTTGCTTTTGAATTTTTGGTCATGCCAGATATGCCATTTTGCTTTCCTTTCTTTTTTGCAGTTTTTGAATATTTAAATGTCAGATAGATAAGTTCACTCTACCTCTCATATTTTCCCCTCCTAGGTATACGCCATAGTGAGTTGTCCCCCTTACATAGTTGTCATCTGCAATATTCTCTCCTTTGAAATTTCTAGCCATGTCAGATACGCCAGTTTGGTATTTCGCTCTCCATTTTGCCTCGAGTGAGACCAACCATATTGAGTCATCCTCCTTGGGTAGACAAAATATCATTTCCCAAGATTCACTCTTCAATTTTCAGTCATGTCAGATACGACAGTTTAGTATTTCGCTCTCATTTTCCATCGAGACAGACGAGCCATATCGAGTAGTCCCCCTTGGTAGATAACATTTCATTTCCCCAAGATTCATTGTTGAATTTTTAGTCATGTCAGATACGGCAGTTTGATTTTCCTTCCATTTTCCATCTTTTGAACAGTTCGATATGTCAGATAGGCCAGTTCACTATACCTCTCTTATATTACCTGGCAAAGCATACGCCCGAGTGAGTTGCCCCCCTTACATAGATGTCATCTGAAATACTCTTTCCTTTGAAATCTTTAGCCAAGTCAGCTGTGCCAGTTTGGTAGTTCGCTCTCATTTTCCTTCAAGACAGTCAAGCAATATTCAGAAGTTCATCTTGAGTCAAATGAAAATGATTTCCCAAGATTCAGTCTTGAATTTTAGCCATGTCAGATACGACAGTCCCATTTTCTATTCTTCTATTGTTTTTGAATATCCAGTAAATTGATATGTCAGATAGGTCAGTTTAGTTTTCTCCTCCGTTTTATTCTGTGATGGATATGCCACATTGAGTTGTCCCCCTTAGGTAGATGGAATGTCATTTCTAATATTCTGTCCTTATTTTTAGTCATGTCAGATACGCCAGTTTGGTATTTCTCTCCCATTTGCTTCGAGATAGAGGAGCCATATTGTATAGTCACCCTTGGGTTAAAACATACTATACACATCGCGCATGCACTTGTTGTTTTACCTAGAAAATCAAAAGTGAATGGGATGTACTTAATAATTCAAAGACGAGAAAATTGATCTATATGGGTTGTCTGTCTGGAAGCAAAGTGGGAGGAAAATGTCAAAGTGACATATCTGACATGCCTAAAATTTGAAAGGAGAGAAAATTAGAAGGGGCGGGACTCAATGTGGAGGGAAAATGAGAGGAAAATCAAACTGGCATATCTGACATGCATAAAATTCAAGAGTTAATCTTGAGAAATTACATTTTACGTACTCAAAGGGAAATACTCTATTTTCCTGTTTCCCTTTTTTGAATACCTGGTAAATTGATATGTCAGATAGATCAGCTTGGTTTTCTCCTCCTATTTACTCTGTGAATGCGCCTCATTGAGTTGACCCCTTTAGGTAGATGGAATGTTTTTTCTAATTTTGTCTTCTAATATAGACAGACTAGCTATATTGAGTAATACCACTTGGGTTAAACAAACTATACACTTCGTGCATGCACTTGTTTGACCTAGAAAATCAAAAGTGAATGGCATGTACCTAATAATTCAAAGACGAGAAAATTGACCAAGGCGAAATTGGAGAGAATACCGAACTGATATATCTGACATTACTATCTTGGGAAATGACAATTTATCTACCCAAGAAGGGTTTTTTTGAAGTAAAATCAAAGAGAAATCCCAAAGTGGCATAGCTGCCATGACCGAAAACTAAAAGGAGAGACAATTAGAAGGGGGACAATCCCATGTGGCATACCCCCAGCATAGAAAAATAGGAGAGAAAATCATCGAGCTGAATGACAGATCTAATAATGGTATTCAAGAGAGAGAAAACAGGAGAAAAATCAAACTGGCGTAGCTGACATGACTAAAATTCAAGAGTGGATCTTGGGCAATTGCATTCTACTTACACAAGGGGACTACTTAACATGGCTCTTTTGTCTCGAAGCAAAATGAGAGAGAAATGACATACTGACATATCTGACATGCCTAAAAATTCAATGATGAGGGAAAATTAGAAATGACATTCCATCTACATGTAAGTTAAAGGGGGACAAACCAATGTGGAGAGCAAATCAAACTGGCACATCTGACAAGAATAAAATTCAAGAGTGAATCTTGGGAAAATGCATTCTATTTACACAAGGGTGACTACTTAGTTTGATTCGAAGCAAAATAGGAGAGAATTGCAAAACTGACATATCTGACATGGCTAAAGATTCAAAGGAATGAAAGAGTTGCTCTCGTGATCCCTTACATGAAGGATGGACAGAGATGGGCATGTTCAATCTGGCTACCGGTTAGGGTTATCTGTGTGTGTGTGTCTGTGTGTGAATGAGCGTGTATGTGAGTGAGCGAGGAGGAGGAGGAGGAGATGGACTGAGGAGTGAACCATTAGTGTCAGGCTGTAACGACATGACGTAGACAGATGAGAGAACAACAACAAACCCGTCAATGTGGGGTGTTTAAGGCGTATCGTCGGCTGTTCTTGTCCAATAAGAAGCCGCCATTTGGTGATGTGGCAATCTTCGCCCATATTCGCTCTTGTCCGTTTGTCCTAGAGGTCACGTCCAATTAATCGAGGCACTTTCTCGATGCCTTCGAGATGGAACGAGAAATTTCTCGGCTGAAACCGGGAGGGCAGAACCGGGACCCCTGGCGACGTCTCCCGGTTTGCTCCCGGTTCTATCTCGATCGAAACGTCCCGGTTTTCGAGATGGACACGAAATTGATCGGTAATCTCGAAGGGGGTCCCGGTTTGTATATGTACGCGTTTGTTGCACTTAAATTGGTCGTTTCTTAGCTTCTCAGGCGATCAGATTGTTGTGCGGGTATCATAGTTTGGGGGGCGATCGTCGTATAAGCATATCGCAGCCTAAAATACAATCCCGACAACTGATTGTTTTTTTTTATGTTATTAAATGTTTAATCGATATATCCATTATATGATGTTTCCTGAACCCAATTGAAAGAAAACGTTTCATTTATCTATATAAATTAAGAATATAAAATTGAATGATTTTCTCACACATTGATTGTATATCTGATTATTATCCGACGAGGGATAAATGACACATCAGCTGGATATAATCTGAATAATAATGATAGTGAAGCATGCGATAATTATTGTTCCATAATATTGTTTTGAAACGAAACTTAGAAGTCGTTTCAACCGAAAAATGAAGTGTGACCGGTGTTATAACCTCGGTGTGTAATTCGTTTCATAATCTTGTATTATTCATTGCAGATTCCACTTTACTGAGAATTTCTGTCTTGAGATATAGTTCGAGTAAGCAGATTGTACAGTTATATCAACAAAGTTTATTTCTGATATAAGCTTGCCTGGTAGAGGTTAATAATGACAATAACGACAATCGGAACTAGAAGTGTTTATAATTCACACCACAGTCGGTCCGCGGAAACCGTCGGCTTGTAACAACAGCGAATATAGAGAGGGGTTAATTAGTTTGAAAGAAAAACTAAGAAAAGTGCTTTTGGTGGGGATTAATAAGATATTTCCGTTCTATTATTTATTGCTAGTGTCATGTGTCTAGCAAATTAACTAATTACTGAAAGTAGTTAGCTCCCAATTAGTCTTTAAATCAACGTTCATGTACATTTTACAACAACAATACCACGTGTTGTCGGTGTGAAAAGCTTATATGGAATGCTCAAACACTTCGATCGCGCGTTTGTTCAGATTATCCGATGTTCAATGCATTACCAGCCGCTCCTTTGGTCTTTAAAGCTTCTGTATTTCTGAAAATCGGGGAAACCATTGAAGAAACCAGGTACAATAATTTTTCCAGTCACGATCCTATCAAATAAGTAATATCAACGGAAATCTCCCGTTCTGATATACCTTCAGAAAAAAACATATGGAATTTTATTCCAGACTTGTAGAATATATTTCAATTCGCAGTACCTGGACATATCTCATAAAGTGATTTGAATTCTAAAACAGTTTCGAAATAATTTACACTGAATAATATTGAGCCAAATTATGTAATTCAATTTGTGATGTTTTATTCCTTTCCATAGCAAGTATGCGACTACAGATGTCTAGACGGAATAACAAAATAATGTCAATAGAATCATGTTTACTTTACTTCATTATCAATGGCTTAATGCGTATGTGCTCGCCGAGATTAGTCTCGGTGCCACAGAGAAATGAATATAGAGCCAGCATACGCCTTCCGAATGGCCCAAACCTTTATTTGAAGGCATCTCGATTCCACTCTCGAGGCAAGTCGATTTATTTCGAGTGGGTTCGAGATGAGCTTTTACTTCGAGGGAAAACCGGGAGCAAACCGGGACGACAATCGATAGAGATAAACCGGGACCCTTCGAGACGAGATATTTATCGGTTTTACTCGTTTAACGAGAAACCCTCTCGATCGATTGGACGTGACCCCTAAGTGTCTTCGGGCAGGATACTGTAACGGTAACATGACCTGGAACAGCTGTTTGTGAATTTTAACCACATTTTGAGTGCCTCTGATGCTGGTAGCCCAATATTCTTTTTAAAGTGACGCTTGGTCTTCATGTTGTACCTATGCGTGGTGTCACCTTTCATTTCAACCGGCACTGGGCAGTACAGTTCATAGATAGCCATGACTGTTTTTTTCTGATCTGGGGGCGCATTTGGATGTACGCCTGTTATTCTGTCCGGTGTTCTTGATCGCCTCAGCATGAATATTTATTGCCTCGTCCACAATGCGAGTCCAAAGGTGGGTTCATCTCCCAATCAAGCACTGATTATCAGAAAGCGAGCTGCCTATATCAGTGAACAGACTCTCAGCAGTCTCTGTATCGGTATCAATCGGCGGACTCTCAGAATCAGAAGGTAGGCTCTCGGCATCTACATCGGATTGTACCTCAGTGTCTTCATACTCAGGTATATTCTTCTGGAGTCGGATACTATCGTAATGTCTTGTGAACGTGCATTCGCACTCAGAACATTATAACCCAGGTTGACGGTTGAACGTCGAATGTGCGCATCTTTGGGGAATGCTTGTTTTTGTGGGCGTAACACAGTAACGTCCATCAACAACTAGATTAACGCCCTAGTGAATAGCTCAAACGTTATTATGGTCTAGATATCCCACGGAATTGACATTAACTCATCGAAATGCAGTGACACCCTAGCTTAACGCCATAACGCCCTAGCTTAATGCCTTAACGCCATATCGTAACGCCTTAACGCATTGCCGATCGTCCAATCACCCGCCCATGCTTTGACCAACGGATTTTGGCGCTTGATAGAAGTGACATCATCTCCGGAAGTGACGTCATCACCGAAAGTGGCATCATCGCACGCATGTCCGCTCACCTTTTTGTGCCACTTGGACCCTATAGCTTGTGGGTTATAGGGTGCACCTGGGTACCAGCGGCACCGCCAGTTGAGCGCACATGCGTGTGATGACGTTACTTTCGGTTATGACGTCACTTTCCAGAGCTCCAAGAGCACCGAATAGAGCCCAGGGTCTACCATTAGTTGAGCGGGCATGCGTGCGATGAAGCCACTTCAGTTGAAGGCGTCACTTCCGGTGATAGCATCGCTTCTATCAAGGTTCGAAGATCGATGGTCAAAGCATGTGCGTGTTATAGGACGGTGGACGATGCGTAAAGGCGTTATGATAGGGCATTAACGCATCAGTTAATCTAGGGCGTTAAGGCATTGTAGTGTTTCCCGATAACGTTAAGTGGATGTTGCTGCTGACAGGCTGTTTCGGCATTCCTGTCTTGTGTGGGGGATTGCTGACGGTCTGGCGTTTGATTTAAGTTTTCTTCAGAGTTCTTTGGGGAGACTGGATCTAAGATTTGAATTCTGTGAGGGGTTCTGCTGGCTGTCCAGTTCATGATTTAAGTTGTCCGTTGGGGACTGTAGGAAGTCTGATTTACAATTTGGGTTTTTGGTTGAGTTGTTTTGGCAGATCATTTAATCATTCAATTCCTGTGAGGGTGCCTGTTGACAGGCAGTATTTGTATTTAGATTGTCTGTTCGGTTCTGCTGACAGTCTCTGTCTGGTATCTGATTCAAGCTCTATTCATAATTCTGGTGGGTATCTGTGTCAGGTTGAACATCTGTTATATCAATGGTGACAAAATAGCGAATGTAGAGGGTTTTTCTCCACACGTGGATGGATCGTTCATTTGCTGAAAAGGTCAGTTGGTTTAAGTCCCGTGTCTGATGTATTCTCGTGTACACTTTTCTTTGCTTACCAGATTTACTCCTGGTACCGTAGTGGGACTGAGATTGTTCAAGTTCAAGTTGAGGTGCATCTTCATTATCGGAGAGGGTTAGTGAGGCGCCAGTTTTCGACGCCATGCTAAAAGTTACAGTCAACAATTTTCCGCTTTTTCCGACAAGTTATTCCACAAGTTCCCTGTAAAATATCACCCCACTCCGGGTATTCTCTTACATATCTCACCAATTCTAAATTGCGAAAAAGTCCCAGACGCTTTGAAACTGAGGAATATCTTTTCAAGTGCTGGAACCATTTAGACTTACCATTTAGACTCTCAGTAGACCAACTGACCTATTTGGGACAATAATACATACATATATTTAGGGATATTTATCTAAACCTCCTGAAAGCACAATTGTCAAATTCCTATGTTTGACATCACACTCATCATCTTGGGTCCATTTTGACTCTATGTGTTATCCTATGAAGCCGGGCAATCGCTCTGAATTGTAGTTCAAATGCGGCGACGAAGATTTACTTGGCAAGTGTGTAGTTTAAATAAGATCAGATGATCTCTCATGTTTTAGTCATTTATCAATGACAGTCTACACAAAGTACAATGAATGAAAATCGGCATGAACAGTATATTTGATCAAGCTGGGTGTGTGCAGTGAAATTTGAAATTGCCCTCAATCATATAACAAATTTAACCTTTCTTACGATGCACAAGGGCGCTATTTTGAAATTAACAATGATACCGGGTGCAGCAAGTAATTATGCAACGATAGGGAATTTACCTGAAGCTATTGTAGCACTCATTCTACTGCTCTGATAATTCTCATTCATACTCGTAATTTTCAGTTGAAACTCATTCCTCGGTTGGTAACCACATGAACTGTCGGCATGTCTGACATTAGGAGATATACAATCTGATGCCATGAGACTGTCAGCGACCTTAAAGCTGAACTACACTTACTAATGCCAATAACTGATGCAGCTATTGCAAAACTATATATATTTTATAATAGATACAGACTAGTCATTTAGAATATGTCCTAATCTTATTACGCATGTATGGCCTACCTATCCCATTCGACAAAGAGTATGTTTGATCATTTTTATTTGGAAAACGAATCCCGGTTACATATGACAGAAACATTAAAATAATATGCAGTAATACACGAGAAAGTTTAGACAGATTGGATCCTTGTTGAGAAAGATATTGATACATGTATATAATTAAACGTACCGTAAACTTCGCGGCAGGGAGTATGTTTTTGACTTGATATTTGAATATAGTCCACAGATGACGTCTAAACGACTACCTATCCCTCTCATATATAGCTCTGCTTTCAAAATGTTGAGTAGTAAGTGAAAAATTTAGACAGCCCAGATCATTATTAATAAATATGTGTCAAAGTCATGTCACGCATAACCCCATTTTCGAGACGAAGCATTAGTGCTAGTTTCCTGCAAGAGAGAAGCGGTCAACAATTTCCAATGATGCCGACAAGACATCATGATGTTCCAAAAATATAAAATCCGTATCGCTGAGCAGTATTCTTAATCCATAATAATCGTTGTAAAGTCGTCATCCAGAGAATGATGCATCTCAGTCACGCTTTGATTGTGACTGTTCATGTCAGCACCATGAGGATCTTGAAGTACATGGGTTCATACGGCCCCTAGCCCCGGATATACAGCATATAGGTATTCCAATGGGTACTAATTGTGCATCCCTGTTGGCTGACCTATATCTGTTCTCTTTATGAATATGACTGTATGCAGGCGCTTTCAAAAACCGATCAATTCAAAGCCCGTTTCTTCTCATTCACCAAACGTTATACAGACGATCTTCTCGCTGTGGATAATCGCTATATAAATGACCCATGGAAGGATATATATCCACCTTCACTGGATTTGAAGAAAACTACAGATAACCCTACCGGCGCATCATATTTGGACCTATATCTCTATAAAAATGAAGCGGGCTCTCTCGTCGACTTTATGACAAAAGAGATGATTACAATTTCGACATCGTATACTATCCCTTTCTGGACAGTAATATACCAGTGGGACCTGCATATGGCGTATACATATCTCGCCTAGTAGCATTTGCCTGTGTTAAATGATTTTAATCAACGTCACAAAACATTGTTGCAGAAACTTATAACACAGGGCTACACCACCAAGCGCCTCCACTCAAACTTTCTCAAATCTGGCGATCGCATGCTGATGGTAAAATACGAGCGTAGCGTACAAGATCTATAACGATTCGTAGCTTGTGTCCAATTCCGCTGAAACCCGGGGATAGGGGTCGTATGAACCCATGTACTTCAAGATCCTCATGGTGCTCATATAAACAGTCACAATCAAAGCGTGACTGAGATACATGATTCTCTAGATGACGACTTTACAACGAATATCATATGGATTAAGAATACTGATCAACGATACGGATTTGATATTTTTTGGGACATCATGATGTCTTGCCGGCATCATTGAAAACCGCTTCTCTCTTGCAGGAAACTAGCCTATGTTTATGTATACTATGATTGTCTTTTGAATTTGGGGCTAATACTGTTATATGGAATATGGAATAGATCTTTGGATTATGGACGCGGATATTCTTTAATGGACGATGGCTGAATTATGGATGACGGACCAGACGCTTGTAAAGAAAAACAAAATTATGTATTTATATCATATTTCTTATAACGAGTACAGTGAAAAGCTCAGACAACTGCGTTTTTCCTATAACCATATCACATCAAGTGCCTGCGATGGGGAACGTCATCTGCTTATTTTGCTGAACATGAGTAAAATTAAATTTTTAAATCTGTGGATAACATTTATATTTCTTGGACGCTAGACCCACAGTGCCACTCTTGCTAATGCCAGACGGTAACCTGGCTGTTAATGAAGCGATTCAGTTAATGAATCATACATGTATCAGTGTGGTAGTTATTTCCGGGAAGGAAAACGAAAAAAAACAGAAACACACATAGACCGTACACGCCCCACACTATTTTAAGGTTAAACCCAAATATCTCACAGTCGTTCCAGCTATTCAGTTCTCTTTTTGCTTGAAAACTACAACTCCTTTTAATCTTTCTGTTTTGTGAGTTGTACCCAAGGTGTTGTCTCAGGATGTCCACAAGGTGGCAGATGTGTCCCTACAGGTTACCAGATACACACGCATGCCACCAATGCCTACCGACCCATGCAAAGTTCTCATAAAACGAGCAAACCCAGAGACCGAGGATGAGACTTTGGGGTACTTTATAGAGAGCCTCTGTTCACTGGAACCACGAAAAGTAATCAGAGCAGAAACACCCGGGACGATAATGTTGATATTCGACGAGCGTGTTGGTAGGTACAATACTTATTTGACTGACAAGATAGCCGACAGTTTAAATTGTTGAATGCACTGTGGTGTTTGACATGCTATCGTTTCATGCTTAACGCGCCTATTTGCTAACGGAATGGTGCGGGAAAAAACCAGATTTATTGGTCCGATCAATTCCAGCAAACGATATAGAAAGTAAGTGGTCTACGATAAGGGTGCAATCTAGAATACATTGGACAGATATGAAGATTGCAAGAACTAAAGTAGTAGTCCATGAGCCAGACCAGATATCGGTACCACCTGGGGTGGCAAATTCTCATTATGTTTTTTTGGAAGTCCTATATCCATAAATGAAAAAAAAACTTTGAAAGCAATCCGGAACTCACAGCTTAATGGTAGTAATCACCTCTTGAAAATGGGCACCCGAGTTCAATCTGAGGGACCAGATTTTGGGGTAGTGGAAATATAAAGTTGAATAACTTTGCAAGTAATGGTGATATAATGACAATTGGCCACTCGAAATGTTGGTAATCTGATCCTCTATATGTTGGTTTCTGTTATATGCTAATATGTCAATTATGTAGATCACCAGAGGTCAAAAGGTCACGAAATCTGACCCCTGTCTAAAACGTGACCACCTGTAGGAAAACTCGCTGCAGATACCATACCAATGGAACTTTCTCAACCTAAATGGGTTCAAATGGAAGCCAAGAAGTACCCTATTCTTTAATAAGTCTAAACGAGTTGCGTTTATTATTATTTAGACAGTGGCACAGAACGCATTTTCAAAAATGGTCTTTTTGCGCTAAAAACAGGCAAAATTGTGTGAAGTTGGACAGCTTGAAATTAGTTGCATATTTTGACAAATAACTACTCCAAATGCTAATGGCCATGTCTTAGGTCGATTCAGGGATTATTTAAGCTACATTTCGAGGTAATTAGGTCACCAGAGGTCAAGGTCAAAGATTGTCATTTATTAATTTTCTACATTTTTACTCGAGACATTTCATATTACAATTAGTGCTGCAGCATGGGTCCCAAAACGGGATTGTTTTCCGCGTCACCCAAACCGGCATTCTACCAAAGGTCATCATATATCAAACTGATTGTTATGGTACCAGGAGTAAGGAAATGCATGATGCCAAGCTTGAATACGATTACAAACCAAGTTGCGACCTATTTTTCAGGGGTGGGAGGAGAGATATCAACCGTTCTTGAATGTAACTGTACCATAAATTTTGGCTGCTGATAACCTACTCTGTTGTTATGATTTTGTGCTGCAGGTTAGAGAAGCATACCCAATATATGTTTATAAGCTTCCTCAGATTGGCTGACCACCCTCCAAGAAGAGCGGGTGACGTTAGAAAAAGGTATTGCCTGTTCGGCATGTTTTTTACACAATAAGGAAAAGCATCGGAAAAGTGTACATTATGATGAGGAAGAGTACTGATTCTCAATGGCATGTATACCCATTTGCCATACAGATGTCCATCCGCCATGTCGTACATTCCTCATCAGCTTCTTGTCATTCCTCTTGTTTATTACAGAAATTAACTTTAGTATCAGAATGGCGGAATTCGGTGTTGCTGCCCCTACCAAAAAAGCCAGATTGGACATTTTTGACGTAGAATCCTGCATATTTTGTTCTGCGTCTTTCTCAAAGAAGAATCGATTTGTATATCCTGACACGGCGAAGCTGTAATCATTATTTTCAGCCTGCAATCAACGCCAGGATGAAACTGGACAAGTCCTATTCGAGAATAAAACAGACATCCTCGATGCAGTGAAAACATTTAGATATCACAGAGATTGTAGGTCGACATATTGCATTCGGCACCACATACAAATATTAATTAAGCAGAGGGACAGTGGAAACAGTAGCAGTTCATTGGCTGCTTCTACCAACAGTAATCCAGGAGATGACACTGCTGTTATCAGAAGATCACAATTGTCGAAATCTGCATTTGACTGGAAAAGCAATTGCTATTTGAGGCATGCGCTGTTTTTCTTCTCACAGATATTCAGCAAGCAATGCTAACTGGTCCCTGGTAGCAACAGTCGTAGACGACACGTGTGATAATATCTACACAAAGGTTGTAGATGCTGCAGAAACGCAATGAGACTTTGAAATGCTTCAACGCCTTTGTGGTGCTGTACCAGATCCAGTAGCTGCAGATGCCAGGTATCACCGGAAAAAGAACTGTCTTCCAAAATATATCATGGCAGGTAAATTCGAGTCGGAAAAACTGGAAAGTGCTTACATTGCTATTATCAGACAGGTGAAGGAAGAATTCTATCACCCAGTTATGGTTGA
>JAVTVY010054492.1:0-29150 GCA_036873755.1 Hanleya hanleyi | reverse complement strand
GACTGTCGGGACTGTAGTATAAGTTATCCAACACCTTCTCATGGTGACACAATGATGATGCACCCTGGCTCTATCGTTTATTTATAACGGGTATATCTTGGGCCGGAGTTTCTTTCTGATTTTCTTCATTGGCTTTCACAGTGTCCATGGTAAATGACCAGTCCAACTCGTCTGATGACCGCTTGATAAGCACTTGATCCACATCTACCACGGCATCTCCCAATGCAGACCATAGATCAGGGTGAAGGGTAAAATGCACTGTACCCCCATGTAGCCGAGCCAATTGAGCAAAGAAAGGGCCGCGTCGGATGTACACATCGTGACACAAGTGGATGAGATCGCCGTCCAGTTCACCAGACAACACCCGTTTGAATTTGGTCCAGCCCTCTCGGGACAGACGAATGTGAGCCGGGCACGGTTGTGTAGGGTCCGTGTCTCCCACCTCCTCCATGATATCGACCTCATCCGCATACACGTGCAGGAAAACCTCGGGGGTCAAGCTGAGATACGCCAGTATCATATGCTCCGCCATGATCAGTACGTGAATGGTACCAGAGTTGACTGTCTCTCGTATTTATAGGGAGAACCCCGTGAGATCAAAAGGATCAGGTGGTCATATCACTGGGCTGACTGAGTGTAGCCGGGTAATCAATGGCATCGTCGTCGGGTTCATGTAGTTGTTCCTTGGGTTCTGCCGCCGATTCTCTCAGGGCACGAACCCACTCCAACTCGTCTGATGACCGCTCGTCCGGTGTAAACAGCTGGTCCACAATAGACACCACTTTCTCGAAGGCTGTCCACAGATCGGGGTCTAGGGTGAAGCTTCGGGTAGCATCTTGGTAGCGGCCCAGACGTGGGAAGAAAGGTCCACGGTATACGTAGATGGCATTGTCTATGTGGATGACGTGTCCATCGAGCTCGCCGCTCAACACCCGTTTAAATTTGGTCCAGCCGTCACGAGGTAGCGTAACCGTATTCGATACGGTCTCAGCGGGCGACCAGCAAACTCCACGGTCTTCCACCAGGGTGACTTTATCTTCATAGCCGTGTAACCCCACCCGGGGTGTAAGGGGCAGGATGGCTCGTAGGATGGGTGACATGCTTCGTCCAATCACGATCGGTGAATGACACACACTCTGTCTGACCCTCGTATTTATACTGTCAATACCACAGCGCCAGGGTCAATAGGGCACAGACTAGTGTGAGGCCAACCAGCCGGCGCTGGTTCCGGCGTGAGCGCTCCTGGTCCATAGCGCGGGCATCAAGGATGGCTGTCATAGTCCAGTAGTGGTGAGTGATGGCACGCCTCTCCATCGAGTGCACTCTGTGGAGGACCGCTTCTGTGAACTCGTTCAGGATCTGGCGTCGTTCCTCGTTGTCGTCGCCATCTGCAAATATGGACCGGACCACTGCTCGGTAACCCGTGAATGAATTTACCGCGGTGGCATGCTGTAAAATGCGAGTCGCATAGGGCTGGATCTCCGTCATGGCTCTGCAACCGTAGAAATGAAGGTGTGGGATCCAGAGAGACGTGTTTTATAGACCATGTCACACATGCGCGCCTAGCTCTACGGGTGTAGTCCGTGATAGTACTATTCTGATGGGTTAGTCCAATAAAGAGAACAACAACAACAACACAGATTACAGGTCAATCCTTTTTATTATGCGTGAACATCATAGGAATGCATGTACTGACCTGTCTGTGGGGGTTTCCCACAATGGCGTTCACCTTCGTGTCTGTTCGTGTACGTCCGTGTCTTTTCGGGTACGTCCGTGTCTTTTCGGTAAAGTCCGTGTCTTTTCGGTAAAGTCCGTGTCTTTTCGGATCGGTGACGTCCGTGTCTATCATCCGGGCACTTCGCGTCTGCGCCTGCATTGGGTATGTATAAGGGGTCTTCATGCGCGCGCGCGGGCAATGCGGCTCAGTCGTACACCAGTCTCGATCCTCGACTTGGGGTAGAGTGTGCTAAAAATAGATTACCAGCTAGCGTGCTATAAAAGGGAAGCGGCCTTGCCATTTCATCAGACACTCTATCAACCACCAAGATGTTCACTTGTACAACTTGCCAGAAGCAGTTTACTCGTCTAGATAATTTACGACGCCACGAGGCCTCCACCCACAACGATGCACGGTATACTTGTATAACCTGCGCACGGTCATTTAATTGGGAGGATAAGTTACTGCGCCACGAACGTTCATTCCACGAGGGCCCGACGGAACAATGTAAGGACTGTGGTCAACTCTTCAAACGAAGCAGTCAGTTGCTGCGACACCAACGGTTGATTCATGCCCCGTCTCCACGGTTTTGGCGACAACTTCCTACTGAAGAGGAGCCGCGGAAGGTCAGACCCAGTGAAGATAAGCCCGGGGAGACGAACGCCAATGGTGATGCGATGACGGAGAGCCCGCCTATACCAACAGTTGGGAAGAGCCTGGATTTCCAGCCGGACCCCACCGTTACGGTTTCGAGTCATACGTCATACATCGAACATTTTCTGGACGAGCCCATAAATGTTCCTAGCGATCTCTTACCCGAATATCATCCAGAGTGACATCTCTCGGCGCCATTGGACCATGACACGGCACAGTTTCCACCGTCATCGCCCTATTCAAGATATCTACAATTTCCCACTGACCAAGCTCACCCGTCTACGCAGCTACGTGGAAACCATCTTCAATGACCAACCTACGGCCTTCACATTAAATGTAGCATTTGGGTACATCTTATGCCATAAGATGACGGATGAATTGCGCTATTTCTATTCCAGTGCCATCCACCCAGTGTACGACCAACCGTTTATCATCATTAACCGGAGGTCACTAGAGATGATGCTGGACCAAGTGGAACAATTGGATGTCTTGGGATGGGCCCAACAACAACGACCCAACACCAAGTGGACAGTGAAGAGGGTGACCAATGTTACATTTTTCCTTACCAAGGTGATTCACCACAGCCATCGGTTGAATGCGTCACTCGTGCACTGATGAATACCATAACATGCCGTACATACTCTCTATGTCTACATGCTGATCATTGACTTGAGCTCAGTAAACACTTGTACCTAATGTGACGGTGCGTTAAATAATAAAACATGGTGTTTGATATTTCAATTTGTTTTGCTGTGAACATACTAAACATACCCAGGGCGGCTCCCCCCAGCCTGGGTATGATGTAACATTGGGGATAATAAACTGTATGAACATTGCTGAACTTGTTGTTATTCACATCACCCCATTGACTTGATAGGCAGGTCCCATTAAGCCCGGGGACCAATATTAATGCTTTTGGCTAGAGGTGATAGGGGTTTTCCCCTATTTTAGGGGTAAAGTCCGTTTTCCGTTTTTTTTCAGGAAAAATGTTACATGCACCCACCCATGACTGGATGCCCCTTCACCTAGGCTTCACTTTGATACCTCACTCGACCCCATCGGCCCATTAGTAGCTCCCCTAGCTCCAACACGGCTATGTTCATATCCTTGGGCCACCGCGCATGCGCAGAATGCCGATAGTTCAACCCCACACCCAGCCCATCAGATGCC
The DNA here is from genome assembly GCA_036873755.1 of Hanleya hanleyi. NCBI lineage: Eukaryota > Metazoa > Mollusca > Polyplacophora > Lepidopleurida > Hanleyidae > Hanleya > Hanleya hanleyi. Next base: position 25,609 of record JAVTVY010054492.1, on the reverse strand, counting down.
CCTTCACATAAGCTTCACTTTGATACCTCACTCGACCCCATCGGACCATGAGTAGCTCCCCTAGCTCACGAAACGGCTATGTTCATACCCTTGGGCCACCGCGCATGCGCAGAATGCCGATAGTTCAACCCCACACCCAGCCCATCAGATGCCCCTTCACATAAGCTTCACTTTGATACCTCACTCGACCCCATCGGACCAGTAGTAACTCCCCTAGCTCCAACACGGCTATGTTCATACCCTTGGGCCACCGCGCATGCGCAGAATACCGATAGTTCAACCCCACACCCAGCCCATCAGATGCCCCCTCACCTAGGCTTCACTTTGATACCTCACTCGACCCCACTGGACCATCAGTAGCTCCCCTAGCTCCCGAAATGGCTATGTTCATACCCTTGGGCCACCGCGCATGCGAAGAATGACGCTATGTCAAACCCACTAGTCCAGTCAGATGCCCCTTCACATAGGCTTCACTTTGATACCTCACTCGATCCCATTGGTCCAGTAGTAACTCTCCTAGCTCCAACACGGCTATTTCCATACACTTGGGCCACCGCGCATGCGCAGAATGACGCTAGTTCAACCCGACACCCAGCCCATTAGATGCCCCTTCACATAAGCTTCACATGGATACCTCACTCGACCCCAATGGACCAGTAGTAACTCACCTAGCTCCAACACGGCTATTTCCATATCCTTGGGCCACACGAGTTGTCTCCCTTGCGTCAGTGTGTGCAGATGGCGCTATGATCGACGCCGTGATGTGGAAAGGGCGTCCCCACACCATCCTGGAGCCGCCATTTTGTTTGTTGATTTTCTGCGGAGATACACGGGACAATAAACGCTCGACCCTAGGGTGGTACAGATGCTAGACTGATCCTATTAACATGGTACAACACCTATAGATTATGTTTATTATTATTATATGGCTTAGACGTTTTTTGAGGGTAATGTGAGGGTTTTTTCTCCCCGTGACCTCCCCACCGCCTCGTTTGCTCCCTTGCGCCGCCATTTTGGTCCCACCACCCACATCAACCGCCATTTTGTCCCACTCCCACATCAGCCGCCATTTTGAACCCACGCCCACATCAGCCGCCATTTTGAACCCACACCCACATCAGCCGCCATTTTGAACCCACACCCACATCAGCCGCCATTTTGAACCCACACCCACATCAACCGCCATTTTGAACCCATCCCACCATCTAGACATGCCTTGATCACGTGATCAAGTTCCTCCCCAAATCCTCCCCAATGTGACGTCATTAAGTAGGTCAAGTTGACTCAATTTCACCTTTTTATAATACTGTCCAGCGTCTAGCTTCCTTCCCCAGGTCTTCGTTCACTCCCGTATGGATGAACACTGCGTCGTGTCTCGTCTTACACGACTAGGCCCCTCCGTGGTTATGTCCGATGTGTGTCTTCCTTCCCCCGGTCTTCCTCCCTCGGGTGGTATGGACTTCTCGTCGTCGTCGTGTCTCGTCTTACACGACTAGGCCCCTCCAAGCGTTGATAACCATCAATGGATGCGGACGGCCTGGGCACGACAGTACTATCACAGTACAAAGGCTTCTACGGCACCGGCCCGTCTCCCTGTAACACCGCAGGACTATTCAACTGCACGGCTCACCACAGCAGCAGACGGCACCCCTCGTAGGAATACACCCCCAGGCTTCAGCGACCCCGCTCACGGCGACTCACTCCGCGGCCCGACTCCAAGGATGAATCATCAAGGCTAGAGTTCACGGCTACACGGTCCACATAGGATCGGACATCAATAACACACGGCGGATAGGCAGGCACCTGGTCTAGTAACCCTCTCTCTATACTACTGTATGGGCACCTGGAATCGGCGCCCTCCTTCTATACTACTGTATGGTCAACTAGTATAGGAACCCTCCTTCTATACTACTGTATGGTCGGCTGGCCCATGAACCCTCTCTCTATACTACTGCATGGTCATCCGCAATAGATGGGCATCTGGTCAAGGATTTCCCCTTATATACTACTGTATATGACAGTAGTAATCTATCATTGGCCGTGAATTACTCAATATATGTACAGGGTGATGAGAGACTGCTTATGGAGGCGTGAATGAATAATCGCTTATCGTACGATTGCCTGGGTAGATGTATATTTATCAAGTTATAGGCTCGAACCTATAGCTTGTGGGTGTTAGCGTGAATGTATTTCAACTCGTGGGTTGTGGTTTAAGTACATGTGTGCATGAATAATTGTTTATGTAGGAACTGTGTATGATTTGGTTTAGCTATGTCCTCTTCACAGAGACTCGCATCTCCTACCGGATATAGCTTAATAGATACACTAACCACAGCGCAATCCCTGAACAACTGTGCGATACGGTTGAAGGCAAGGAGAGATGCGGCTAATGTATGGCCATGCTATCGACACTAACGCCGTTAGTTAATTCCCAGAGCTGAGCCTGTACTAGCGTACAGTAGAGATTAAGAATAACCATTGGCGATAAGTATCTATACTCTAACTTCCAGCGCAATATCCGTTCAACTGTGCGATACGGTTGAAGGCGGATAGAGATCGAAGCAGAGTAAACACAGCCCGGGCATGTGAATGTAAGTGTGTGTAATGAATGCTACGATGTTATAATATTCGGCGGCCTGGTCACGGCCCAGCGGCGGCACAAATTCGGCGGCGGCACTTCTCCAATTCGGCGGCGGCCTTTCTCCGGCCCGGCAATGTATTGGATTTCTTCTCCCCAAATGATTTGTGCGTGTTCTCACCTCGAAGTTTCTGCTCGTCTCTCTCGTTTCAGTGGGAGTCCGGCTTATATAGGGCTACCGCTCTTCTGTGGATAAAGGTAGAGACAGACGTCGAAAATGACAGCGCCCTCTTTATTGTCACTTACAACACTTCCCGATCAGTTTATCTGGACTTCGCTGGATAAATATGGCTATGGAGGAACAAACAAATAATTCATAATGGACGTAACCTGCTGTTTCCTGCAAGAGAGAAGCGGTCAATAGTTTTCAATGATGCCGGTAAGATATCATGATGTTCCAAAAATATCAAATCCGTATCGCTGATCAGTATTCTTAATCCATAATATTCGTTGTAAAGTCGTTATCTGAAGGATGATGTATCTCAGTCACGTTTTGATTGTGACTGTTCATATGAGTACCATGAGGATCTTGAAGTACATGGGTTCATACGGCCCCTAGCTCCGGGTTAAGCGGAATTAGACACAAGTTACGAAACGTAACGCCATAGATCTTGCACGCTACGCTCGTATTTTGCTATCAGCATACGATATGTATCGCCAAATTTGAGAAACTTTGAGTGGAGGCGCTTGGTGGTGTAGCCCTGTTTGATACGTTTCTGCAACAATGTCTTGTGACGTTGATTAAAATCATCACATTTAACACAGAATCTAGCAAATGCCACCAGGCGCTGAATACTGATCAGCGATACGGATTTGATGATTTTAGAACATCATGATGTCTTGCCGGCATCATTGAAAACTGTTGACCGCTTCTGTCTTGCAGGAAACAAGCCTATTTTTATGTATACTACGATTGTCTTTTGAAATAGGAAATATGGAATAGGTTTGTAGATTATGGACGCGGATATTCTCTAATGGACGACGGCTGAATTATGAATGACGGACTAGACGCTTGTAATGTATACGCCATATGCAGGTCCCACTGGAATATTAGTAGTATAGAAAAGACGGATAAAGCCAACTTGACCTCATTATTTGTTCCCCCGGGGAGGATTTGAGGAGGAACTTTGTCACGGGGCGATCACGTGATCGTTGGGGAGGAAAACTACCTTCAACACAGAAGAGTTCCAATCTAGGGGGAGGTAACTCTGGGTGACTATAGTTCCGGCAGAATGACCAAAAGGCTACCGCCAACACAGGAGAGTTCCAATTGTTGCAGGGAATGTATTCATCCGCGGTGATGCGGTCTGGTGGTGATGCGGTCGCGGGAAAAAGCTTCCGCGGAGAAAAAGTAGTCCCCAGACTTCAAATACGCTGCATGGTCCGATTGGGTCGAGTGAGGTATCAAAGTGAAGCATTCGTGAAGGGGCATCCAATCATGGGTGGGTGCATGTAAAATTAGGATTTTTTCCCGAAAATATAAAAAGCGGAACACGGACTTTACCCCTAAAATAGGGGAAAACACCTATCAACCCTAGCCAAAAGGGCTAATATCGGTCCCCGGGCTTATCGGGGTCTGCCTATCAAGTCAATGGGGTGGGTGCATGTAAAATTAGGATTTTTTTTCCGAAAATATAAAAAGCGGAACTCGGACTCGTACAATATACAACATAAGGGAAAAATCACCGAGGTCTGTATATAGGCTCATACTGGCTATATGGGGGGAGGGGTGGTCAATTTTTTTTGTGGGCTTTACTATGGGTTGTGGGGTCTCGTTTTTCTCGTCTCACCAAGAAAAACACGATGGGAGGGGCCCCGGAGCGAAGCGGTGAAATTTTTGGAAAAAGTCACCGAGGTCTGTGTATAGGCCTATAGGCTGGCTGTGAGGGGTATAGGTCCAACCTGGGAAATTCACACACGTTCATTGTGATATGGGTTGTTTGGTCTTGTTTTTCACGTCTCGTCATTTAGAACACGATGGGAAGGGTCCCGGAGCGAAACGGTGAAATTTTTGGAAAAGTACCATATAGCTCATATAGCTCCATACTGGCTATGGGGATATAGGTTCAACCTGGGAAATTCACACACGTTCATTGTGATATGGGTTGTGGGGTCTTGTTTTTCTTGTCTCGTTATTTAGAACACGATGGGAAGGGTCCCGGAGTGAAACGGTGAAATTTTTGGAAAAATTTCACCGAGGTCAGTGTATAGGCATATAGGCTGGCTATGGGAGGGATAGGTCCATCCTGGGAAATTCACACACGTTCATTGTGATATGGGTTGTTTTGTCTTGTTTTTCTCGTCTCCTCATTTAGAACACGATGGGAGGGGTACCGGAGGTAAGCGGTGAAATTTTTGGAAGAAGTCACGGAGGTCTGGGTAGGCCCATAGGCCTATACTGCATGGCTATGGGGTATAGGTCCATACCGGGTGAACGTTTTGGGGTCTAGGTGAGTCCCTAATGGTCCTATGGTGTCGTATGAGGTCTTATTTTGAAGCTCTCGTGGAGGAACATCCGACTTGACTAATGGTTCGTCCGTGTTCAATAGTCTGCGCATGCGCAGTTTGGCCGTAGTATAAAAAGCAGGCATTTTGGGGGGTATGTGGGGTGTGTTTGAGGTAGAGATGGACCACTATGGGTCGTGGGAGGTGTTAAAGTGAAGCTTGTGTGGGGTAGAGTCAGAATGGCGTGTTTTTAAATGCAAGTCGCGTCAATCTGCGCATGCGCAGTTGGTTGTACACACGCAATTTCCCCACAGAACGGACCGGAGTTGCGAGGAGAATGGACGGACAAATGCAATGGACCAGAGCGGAGACGGACTTTTGTGGACCGTTACGGACAAAACCATCGGAGAATGGACGGACCGTTACAGTGTTCTCCGGTCGTTTCTGGTCCGGAATGGTACCATTTTCTCGTTCTCCGTCCATTCTCCGTTGCAGCTCTTTGTTGTCTTACGGTAGAAATAGTCTAATATATTGACGGTCCGCTCATTCTCCGTTTTCTCATGAGAATGAACGGAGAATGGGTCATTGGAAACGAGCGGAGACGGCACGGAGACGATTGTATGTGAACTCTCCTGTTTGGAGGCGGATAAGTCAAACAGCGTTCCAAGTCGCGCGCTCACGGTCAGCTGTTTTCAAAATCTCAGTGGAAGCACACTTGATGAGCAGGTGCCCCTCCACACGAAACAAATATCGATGACTACGTCCGATTTGCTCACCATATGACCTGAACTGACCCCTGGGTCTTCTTGACCACCTGTTGATGCATTATGGTTTCAAATGCTGTTCTCAGAAAACAGTTTTTCTGCTTGATGTCGACGTTTTCACACAGTCTGTTACAACAACAACAGTGACCAGGTGACAGCAAGCGTCGGGCAGTGATGATGGTGATTGGCCAGTTGACAGTCGAATAGGATTATAGCAACAGGTAACTATGCGTGTGTTTAGCCTGACATCATTATCGTAATTAGCGAAATTCTAAAGAATTCTTCAACAACAAAGAATCCGGAACATGGGCCCAAGTAAACCTTGCTGCTCCAAAACAACCCATAACATTGACAACCCTTCTCAGATGTTTACATCAGAAAAGGCAATGACCAATGACATGCATGAAAGTTTGTTATGGAGCAGTTTTGATTAATCAAAGCTTCAGAAATGTTTTATCATTTATTGGAAGACAATAGGCCATATGTTTGAAGATTAGTGTATAGAGGAACACGTGATGACGTCAGTCCCCCGCTGTTCCCCCCTCTGAAAAGTCTACAATTATCATTGAAGTTAATGAGAATTATCATAAAAAAGTACAACTCAATTACCATTCTAACATATATGTTGGGGAGCTAAGATATCTTCTGCGTCTGAAAGTTTGGTAATTTTCTCATACTTAGTTCTATATTTCAAAGCAAAAATTGTGTCCCGTCCAATCTGCCTCCATGTTATCTTACCCCCAGTTGAATTTCCGCTGGAGGCTAACAGATCAGCCAAATCTTTTGTTCTCTGTGAGACCCGTGTTCCTCTATAGGCCCCCTAAGTAGTCCGTAGCAGTTCAAGCTGTGAGGATTATCTCAGCTGAGCACTGCTGCTGTCAGAGTGAAGCCATTTGACATGTTTGATGAGTTCTCGAAAAATAAAACTGAACTATTAAAGTGAAAACTGAAATGATCATGAATTCCTTCATCGATTAAGAGGTGTGGGTCTGTGAAGAGATCATAATGAAAATATTGCTGAATGTGCAGTACCGTATCCCTGTATGACAAAGTACATTATGTTAGAATAGTGCACTGAGTACCCTAATCTGTACAAATAAAATTTGATGGTGGAAAGACAATATGAAGACAGAACACCTTAAAACTAACTGTAGATAAGAATAAAATTTATTGATCAAGGTATAGCAGCTTTCGACCAGTAAGCGAACAGGACCAGTAAGCGAACAGGTCCAACTAAATGAGGCAAAATACTAAATCCTGAGAAATTAACAATACACAAAACTTATAATTGTTCAACTACTTGATTAGTTGGTTATTTCTACTTACGAAACTGGCTCGTTTGTCGCTCGATTCTGTTAGAAAAAGCTGACGACATGTCGCTTGGGAGATCAACAAATAAAATATTTTGAGATTTGCATCCTTTGTACAAACTGACAGAAAGTCAAATCAAGATGGTAATTACACCAAAAGTTGGAGAAATTGATGGTGAATCTGATAATATCTGGGGAAAATAACTTTTTCTTTCGTCATCTTTGACATCGGCAAAAGTTTTGATGCTGGTGAGGGCGCTACTGTGGATTTGGAGGGGACAAGTAATGATTTGAGTTATTGCCCTTGTTTTCTCTCATAATGTGGAATGGCGGTACTTCATACTGAAATGACTGCTCCCTCCGACGTAGTTTTTGATGGTAGGCCGCGGCTTTATGATGTTTTTCACTCAACGGAAGTCTGTTTTATTGTGGATAAGTACTATATTTGCACAACAATCTATTCTCGACATACAATGACCAATATCCAATAATAATGTATCTCTAAATGGTCGAAAAATCGCTGACAAGCAAGTGTTCGCTTACTGGTCCAGTATCACCATATTTTCGGAGATCAAATCGCTCTATTTGAAATCGTTCCTCAGTCAAGTAAATTGCTGCTGAAGAATATATTCATACCTCAAAATAATTATCAAAGTTTGCTCCTTTGTTTTCTGCCACTAGTTTTTATTTTAATATTCAAATCGCATTTCTGGAAATTAAAATCACTCAAAAGTGTTCGCTTACTGGTCCACCAAGGCTAAAGTCTTCAATAACAGAGCAGATCAGCAATACAATAACATAAATGAATGAACACAATCACAGCAGAACACTTTACCAAAGTATTGTGTATAAGGTGTGCCAAGAAATGGACAATCACATTATCTTAGTTAGGTCTTCACACACCAGCAAAACTTGGTCATATGGATAAACATGATGACTGGAGGTGTAGTGACACAGGAGGGGTAGAGTGAGTATTAATCTGTTAAAATATTCTTGTTTTGTCGTGCTGAAATTTCAATATTGTTGAGAGTCTGTGCCATGAAAATCCTTGAGAAAGATAGTGTTGTCCTTGAATTTTATTTATTAGTTCTAGCTCTCTCAAAAACAATTTCCTGCTGTAATTCTACACCCCCCCCCCCCCCTTCCCATATTCACAAACTATATTCACACTTTATACCCTGTCTCATTTTACAAAGATTTTATTTCAGGCTGAGCTTCATCATCAATGTGTCAATGCAGTAAAAAAAGAAAGTTTCCATGGACCTGGAAATTTGTCTTCCACATTGGGTGAGACCCTTGAACATCTTGAGAGTCATAAATATGTAACTACGTATTTCAATTCTAGACAACATAATAATTCATAATCATTGAAATTTGAGAGAAAATTTAAACTCCGCAAACTGGAACTCTGACATCATCAAATTTCTCAAACCAAAATTCCCTGCCACATATACACAAATAAATGATTCTTATTTCGTATATTTAACTATTTATCTATTATCATACATTGTTTCTGTGTTTCATAGGATCAATGTGCTGCATTTCATGGACTGAGTTTACTTCATATAGGTACTGCAGCCTGCCTGATCTCGTTCTGTATCGATGATAAAGTACTGATACTGTGAATATTATGTCCATGGTACCGAATGAATATCTGGATGTTTAACATGAAGACAGACACGTAGAAGACGGGATCTGTTTTTGAGTATATGTAGGTGAACAATTATAACAAACTGTAGTTGGATATGTTCAATTCCATGTAACTATGTAAGCTTACTATATACATGAGGTAGAAGATTTAAATTGCCTGATACAATGATTTAATGACTGAAGTAGGAGTTTGATACATTCAGAGTTAAGTGCATGTATTTAGTCAGCAACTTGCCTTCAAATGACAGATCATCCTTCCAATTGGAACCACTCCGAAAATGATTATTATCATGAAAATTTACTTCAAAAGAAACCAAAATTTCAAAAAGGACAAGAAAATTCCATGAAAATGTGGATGGAGTTCTGATCTTCATTCATTCTCCTGTAATTGAGGTGATGATATGTTCTTCCAATGTTTTCTTTTGATAGTCATGAATAGTGCAAAGATCGCACCAGAAGACTGACCAAAGAACGGACTAGAGCTGCTAGAATCACCACCAGGTTTGCAGATTACGAGAGACTTCAACACTCCAAACAGCTACTTGCAGCTCACAGTAAGACAAAATTTGGATCTCTAGCAGGATTGAGACGAGTCTTCATCTTTTGTAAGTTACTAATATTTCATCACGTCTTCCAGAACCAAACTATGGTAATTCCCCTAATAATTCAATCACAGGAAGTTCACTTTCCAACTCTGTTATTCAAACACAGAGAAAAAGTAGCATTCTCATTCTTCATTCAAATTGAAGAAAAATCACATAATGACAAATGTGACACTTTGTAGCTGGTGCCATGAAGAATATTTCCAGATATAAGTCATATTTGCTGCACTTCCGGTGATTGAATTATTGGGGTAACTATACAGACTTTCACATACTGAATAGCTTTGCGAATAACTGAAATGAGCTATAAATATGGAATACTTGGTGAACAGGCATGGCCTATATTAACACCTCTCCCCTCATAAAGTTACATTACAATAAAGTTGATGAAATACATAACATGCCTCACAGCGAGTAGACCGCATTGTATTGAACTGAAGATAAACGATGAGAAAAGAAGAAATAAGTAAAATGGAGTGGACTATGGACCTAGAAAATAAGTTTTACTTTCATCTGTAAGTTGTCAAACATACATGGACTTTCAATCCTGATTGGTAAAATTATGTACAAGTACAATGTGTGCTCAGAGCACTTAGATCAGATTTCGTCTGAATTTCCTTGCTGATCTCTGCCATCATCTGTACTTATCATGCATGTTCTTGTTAACAGCGAAAAGTAAGTTGAGTCTATTCATAGCACTGATTTCCAATTCCACTAATTCATATATTGAATTTTTTCAGCAGATTAAATGCTTGGCAATGACATGAATGAAGATGATATAAATTTCAGACAGAAGATGTGGCATGAAGAAAAGATTAGGTCACAGTACATACTAGAATGTTATCTCTTGATCAACAGAAAATAATTCACCTATCCAAGTTTTAAGATGTCTACTCCTCTTCAGAACAAGGGCTCACTCACAAAGACTTTCTGGGCTTAGACAGGTGGGGCCTTGCTGAAGACCATGCTGTTCATCTGTCTAATATCCTCATCAGTTTTCTCATTATCTCTTAAAGTATGGCTTTACAAATTCATGCAATGTATGGGGATGGTTACAGAACTGAGCCATTTTGAGGATGACGGACCTTGACCTATTTTTCCAAATACAACAAATAGTTACATGAAATTGATTAAATGATATTAGCACAGTATTTCTTGATGTACAATGTAGGTGTAACTCTTTGCCCGATGGAGGCTTACTAGCATTGCCTCAGGGTGACTCAATTTGACACCCCTACCTAGTTTATGATGACGGCATTTGACACCTTATGTAATAAATCATTTAGTTATTAAACTTCACTCAGTAATATTTTATTTCAGGAAATATCAAACATGCTAAATTATTGGTCACTGTAGTAAAAAAACTTAATTAACCTTTGGCCCCAGCCCTCCAAATTAAAAAAGCAAAATGCATTTTCAGAACACTTCAGCTCACTTAAAGAAACTTGACGTACATGTATCTTGCCCTAGTCAAATTATAACCTGACGTTAACCTACAAGTCCATTTTTATTGCATGGACCATAGTATCTCAAAGGATCATACACTACACTTGATTCTGACGTTGGACCAGTGACCTTGACCTAAGTGACCTTGATGATGAGTGACCTCGACCTAATTTCTCAAACCGAGATTGGTACATGCATATCATCAAATTGAAAAACTTTTAAAAGAAAACTTTCCCACTTAATTGCATTTAAATCCTGACAGCTGGGTAGTTTTTGTTCATTTGCATGTTTTTTCATCAAATGCCTTCCTTTGTGCTACAAAAGTTGGGACCCCCTTCAGATCAGTTGAAAACAATTCTTAGTTACAGAAGTACATAATTTCCTTTTATGTAGTCGACAGGAGTAGGCTACATGTACCATCTGCAAATTGTCAGAGTGAGTGAGTGAGTGAGTCCATCCGAATTCTTTCGTCGGCAAAATAAGGAGAACCGTTAGAACCTTGATTTTTTGCATGAAGGTGCATTAGGGGACTGTTACCAGCAAGTTCTGAGCTGACCTACTTTTAATGAAAATTTCTGGTGATTTTTTATGAAAATCACTGGTGATTCTGACTTGGGCTGTGCCGATCTTAATATAGACAGGATTTCAACTTGGGGCGGGGGATTTCCAAGAGTTCAGTGCGTGTCGGAGTCCTAATGCCTACCCTACTTCATAGGTCCTGTCACGTTAGTCACACTGCCATGTGTACATCACATATTACTACATGCAATACCCAAGAGATTACAGTGCTCCAAACTTAAGACCAGACACTGATGAAGATTACTAGCTGGGCTGATCAGTGTCCAGGATAATAGGAACTGTGAACTGTGTTCTGACACATGTAGGCACCGTCGTGATATGACTCAAAAAATGTTGAAAACGACGTTAAATCCTACTCACTCACTCACTCACTTACTACATGCAATACCCAAGAGATTACTGTGCTCCAAACATAAAACCAGACTCTGATGAAGTTAAAAAAAAACCCACGAGTTTAAATACATCAGATTTTAGCTAACTCCACCGTCTGATTCCTTTGAGAACCAACAATTTTCCTCTTGACAGTTCTGCAACATGTTGTAGCGGGCTAAATACATTTGCTTTTTGGTGAATATTGATTATCATAAAAAAATATTGTAACATGTGTATAAATACTCTTTTTAATATTTCAGGATTTGAGTAAGTCAGTGCCATAGCCATAGAAACAGCTCTGTTATGACTCCATGATGTTAAAGTACAGCAAAAGAGGTTGAATCGTACCTTCCAAATGCTGAAATTTCTGTGAAAGGTAAAAGCTTGGGTAACACTTGATTGTATTACATCAATATATACATGTAATTATAGTTTTTTTCCTCCCACTTGCAGCATTCAAACATTCAGTGTGACGTAATTTCCAAATAACTGGAGAGCAACGAGAATCTAAAAGCCTTTGCATTTCACCTTTAAATGTTTGTAATCTGTCTTTCCCTTGAAGGACCCCATTCAAGACAACTCCTTTCTAACCCCACCTTATATATATATATAAGTTTACATCCCCACCCCCTTAATGATACTGAGTCCATCCTCTATCTCCCAAACTTTGCACACCCATTAACCTCATGGGACACATCCATTACCCCCATGAGTGTCCCCACCCTCCAGGTACTGAGCCCCAACTCATTGTAGATTTATGTGACATATCCATCACCCTTCCCCCATCCCAGGGCATTGTGACCACTCCAAGGGTGACAGTGAGCTAGTGAATAGGATTTAACATCCCTTTAAACAATATTTTAGTCCTATCATGACGAACCAACTCCAAGGAAAATCAGCCCCACCCTCCATCTCCAGAAGTGCATGTACATCACATACTAAATGCAATACCCGAAGCAATTACATGTAACAGTGCTCCAAACTTGAAGCAAACTCTGATTGCTTTTTTATACGCCCGCCAAAAGGCGGACGTATTATGTATTATGGCGGTTTCCATCTGTTTGTCTGTCTGTCCGTCTGTCCGTCCCTCGTGTCCGGTCTATATCTGGGACATTTTTCTATCTAGAGTTCCAATTTTTGGTGAGTGGATACCCTACAGGGAGCAGGGCTCTCATTTTGAGGCGAGTGATTGTATCCTTTAACCTTAATCACTCTCCTCAAAATGAGAGGCCTGAGGGAGACGATGTGTCATGTACCAAAATGAAGTTCGAGGTCAGAGGTCAAAGGTCACTGGCCTAAAAAACCGAAAATCACTGAAGTGGTCGTGTCCGGTGTATATCTGTGAACATTTTCTATCCATAGTTGCAATTTTTTTGTGAGTGGATACGCTAGGTGGAGACGATGTGTCGCATACCAAAATTCGAGGCTCAGGTCAGAGGTCACTTGCCTAAAATCAGGAAATCATTGACAGTTTTCTATCTGCATTTCTAATTTTTGGTGAATGTATGCCCTAGGGGGGAACAATGCGTTGCATACAAAATGTAGGTCGAGGTCAGAGGTCGAAGGTCAGTGTGACCGAAAAATCAGGAAATCATTAAAAATTTCTAAATTTTGTGAGTGGATTCAATAAGGGGAAATGAAGTGTCGCATACCAAAAGTTAGGACAAGGTTGAAGGTCAAAGGTCACTGTGACCCCAAAATCAGGAAATGATTAAAATAAAAATTTTTTTGGTGTCAGTAGATAATAGGGGGACATATGTCACATACCAAAATGTAGGTCAAGGTTAAAAGTCAAGGTTACTGTGACCCCAAAATCGTGAAATTGTTAAAAATTGTGATTTTTTGTGTCCATTGAGAAATTACGGGGAGACGGTTTGTCATGTACCAAAGTTTAGGTCAAGGTCAATAGTCAAGGTCACTGTGACCGCAGAATCAACCACCAAATTTTCAACACTTATTTATCTAGTGCTAAGTCAGACGCCTATTGAAAGTGGCTTCCCTCGATCGGCCCATATTTTACAGAATACTGTCCCTTTACAGATATTAATTTCTATTTCTGTCCTATATGCCTGAATATAACCAACTATATTTGCAGAACTGTGTTTGGTATAGCTACTATATTTTGGAAACTTATTTATATTGTTGTATTCTACAAGCCAACAAAGGATTACTCGCCTCGGCTTATGGAGTTAAGCCTCTTTTGGATGTAATAATCTCCAATTTTGTTATCTGTAGCTGAATGTACAAGTTAAATTCGGTACAGCTTATTTGTCTCGGTTCTTATTTTACAGAGTGCTAAGTGCCTATCGAAAGTGGCTCCCCTCAACCCATATTTTACAGAGTTATGCCCCTTTACAGATATATAATTTTTCTATTTCTGTCCTATATGCCTGAATATAACCAACTACCGGTATATCTTGATCATCCCACATAGAACTATCTCTTCTCCAGTTCACACTACACATGGGTCACAATCACTTAGCGAAAGCCGAGGGGTTTTGATTAGATCGATCTCATGTTTTTGTCAGTAGATACATTAGGGGGACATGATGTGTCACATACCAAATTGTAGGTCAGGGCCGAATGTCAAGGTCACTGTGATCCCCAAAATCATGAAATTCATAAAAATCATGATTTTTATCTTGCTTTACGAAGTAAAGGGGTGATATTGTGAGGGGGGAAAGACGATGTCGTCGTCAGTGTCCCCGGCCTGGAAATGATTTTTGGTTTGGCAAACTAAAAAAAAAATCTAGAGAATTTAGAAAAAATAAAAAAAAAAAAAAAAATAAAAATATGGGGTGTGGGTACTCCACCTGGGGGTACTACCCCTGCGGTGCTCCAATGTTAAAATCCCCATGATAGAGTTTTGCGTTTAGCTGAAGTGCACATGTACATCTGTACTTAGAAAGTTTGTTGCAGTTGTCAGCTATCATTGGATGATTATGAAACTTGGTGCACATGTTTCTATGATTAGAGGATGTACCTGTGCTATTTTTGAGATGGAATATTAATTTTGTCCAAATTATGGCAAATGATAGAGTTTTCTGTTTAGGTGAATTGTACATGTAGGCCTCTACATGTATACATGTACATGGTAAGTTTGCTGCAGATGTCAGATCTCATTGGATGATTACGAAATTTGTGCTATTACCTGTGCTATTTTTGAGATGAAATATTAATTTATCTCCAAATTATGGAAATTATAGAGTTTTGCGTTTAGCTGAAGTGCACATGTACATCTGTACATCACAGTTGCTGCTGTTGTCAGCTGTCATTGAATGATTATGAAACTTGGTACACATGTTTCTTATGATTAGAGGATGTACTTGTGCTATTTAGGACATGAAATGTTAATTTTTGAAGTTCAATGTGATTTGAGGATGTGCATGTGCTATTTAAGAAATATGACATTAAATATGAATTTTTGTCCTAATTATTGCAGTTTAGACTTTGTACGTTTCCATTGATAAGGTTTTTGTTGGGCAAAAATTTACATCTGTACATGGAAAGTTTGTCGAATCTTTTGTGAGATGATTATAAATCTTGGTGGACATGTTTCATGTTTTCCTAGGTCAGAGCTATCCCGCAGTAATCCCACATGGGACTGACCTATCCAGCAGTAATCCCAAATGGCACTGGCCTATCCAGCAGTGAGGCCACATGGGACTGACCTATCCAGCAGTAATTCCAGACCGGACTGGTCTATCCAGCAGTAATCCCATTTGGGACTGGCCTATCCAGCAGTAATCCCACACAGGACTCACCTATCCAGCAGTAATCCCAAATGGCACTGGCCTATCCAGCAGTAATGCCACACCACACCCTGCATACCAAACGGCTGCTCCAACTTCCGCCGGAGGGTCAACTTCCGCCGGAGGGAAGGGCGTGAAAAATGGTAGGACAACTTGTTGATTTTTACGTTGATATGTCAGAACCATACCCTATCAACAATATCACATTGTCTCAGTCATTAGATGGTACGTTTATTTAACTAGCTGACGTGTTTTTGAGAACGGGATAATTCTAAATAGACAATTACATCCATTAGAAGTCGAATCTAGAAACCTTTCTTAGAAAAACTACATCAAATATGCATTTTATCTAATTAATCAAGAATATACCTACGATCGTTGTGTAGAACGAGGTTGCCTTTTAATGGCAAGATAATATTTATATGTGAAAAGAAGAATTTCGATGATTTTGAGACTCCTGAATATGACCTGTGTGGAAGTGGTGATACAACATACGGCGGAGTGAGATCTGATTACCGCCGGATTCAATAATATTATGATACAGTTACCGCCGGAGTATCTAACAAGCACGGCGGAGCGGGGGAAGGGGCTACGGGGGTTGAAGCCCCCAATAATTTGAGCAGGAAAAAATAAATAAACACTACACTGAAGTTTTGATAGTTTTCCAGAGAGAATGGCAAATGTGATGCGGTAAAAGGCCTACTATTATCAGAATGCAGCAGGGCGCAGCGTTTTGCATTTGTAAATTCCACAATTTTCTAGGTTGTCCGTCTGTATAAGTCTTATGAGGGTCTCAAAAATAAATCATGAAGGCTGAACCGACAGTGTTGGATATCTTAAAGTTTTAAGAAATGGACAGGCCATGCAATAAAAAACGTAACTGTCGGGACTTAGTTCCGGATTGAACAACCTTTCACCTAAAGGGAGTCGTAAGCCATGGCCGTACCACTTTTGCGCAATAAACAAAAATATGAAAGAAAGAAAAAACAAAAAACGAAAAAAGAAATAAATTAACACAGAATGAAAAGCAAACGAACTACGCAGTTTTGATAGCTTCCAAGTTGAAGAAGACTTTGATCGGTCCAGAGCGCCAGTGAATTTGATAGCGGCTCTGAGCACCGACCGTGAATTAGTAACATGTGCGTTCATATGCATGATGCCGTTTGATGTTCACGTTATTTTATCAACGAAACAAAAAATTAGTTTTCTTCTTACGAATTCGTTGTTCGTTTGTCCAACTTGTCATACACGCTAGGTTGTTTCTGGGTGCATTCTACCTTTCCCGGTCCGTACCGGACCTTGTGATTGAGCTTCCGGCGGCCCCTGGACTCTCGCCTAAAGTAATAGGATAGTGGCCGTACCACTTTGAATTTGCTTCCGACGCCCCTGTACCTTAACCCTACAAGGCCTGGGGGGGGGGCACTTTACGCCCCTCCCCCCTTGTTGTTTTTTTTGTTCGTATCTGCGGAACGACAACAGATTGAGAGCTGAAACTCCGTGACTTTTCCGATTATCATATTGGGGTCATTTTGAACCTATTTGTATGACCTCCCGAGCAGAGGATGATGGGTAAATTCAAAATGGCGGACATTGGGAGTACCAGAAAAGTGATGTTTTCGCCACAGTTCTTCAAAAATTACACAAAAATTCGCATATTGATTCAACGCGATTCTATGCATTTTACTGAAACCATATGTCTTAGCATCACCAAAAAACAACCCCTGATCCCGCTCTCTCCCTTCCCCCATTAACCCTACCAGTCCTGGGGGAGGGAGTGCCAAAATGCTCCTCCCCCCCGAACAAACTTTCTGCGATATCTCCGGAACGCCAAAAAATGAAGAGCAGAAACTTCGTCACGTAAAAGGTTATCATTATTATCATTTTGAGCCTATTTGCATAACCTCACGAGCAGAGGATCATGGGTAATTTCAAAATGGTGGCCATGTGGGGTACCAGAAAAAGTGATGTTTTCGTTATATTTCTTCAAAATTTTTACTTTTCTGTATAGAAAAGTGGGCAAAACTTATTTTATTTCATGCCAGATTATTATTTACTAATTTATCATGCAGTTTTTGCGCAGAAAAAACAAAGTAAACAAATTCGAAGATTTTTACCCAAAATCGTCCAAAATGCTCTTTTAGAAAATGACGTCTGTGGCGTCATCATGGCGGTCATCTTGGATTTTTTTTTACATTTTCTTCTAGAGCTTGACCCAAAGATATAGTGTAGTAAGTTTCAGCCCTCTAGCCTTAGAGATAGCGAAAATATTTAGGGGGGGGCAGGCTGCTGTACATCCCAAAATCGCCCAGGCCAGATAGGGTTATCCAAAACAAGTCGAAAATAGGCTGTACTGTCTAGAAAGCACAATTTTAAATCTATATTTAAGAATATCCCCGACCTACTGGAGAGAAGAAAGTTAGTTCCGTTAGTTCACTCTACAAAAGTCCAAATATTCCGTCAAAATGCAAAAATTCCTCAGTAGAGACCATAAAAAGTGATTAATTCCATTTCAAAAACCATTCTACTTTTCGTTGTACATCAGTCTAAAAAATACAGTTCTCGAAAGTGGGAAATAGTTGTCAAAATACCAGAACACGCCATTTCACGTTTAGATTTTCAAAAACAATTCCAGGAACCCTCACAGAAAAACACAAAAAATATCAAAATACGAGCGATAATTGAGAGATGATTTGCGATTTTATCCATTGGGAATTGGCCAGAATGCGTCTCCCGCTGCCTAGAACCCCAGAGCTTCCGGGGCCTAGCCGGTCCCCAGTCTAACTAAAATCAGACCCAATATAATCACAGGGTCTAACCAAATCCTATTTTTATTACCTATTTTTTTCCATAAACCGTGTAGTTTAAACAACCCAATAAACTCAGAAATGGTTATCTATTACGGTACTTCTTGTTCATAAACGCTTAATGGTGCTCTAAATAGATGCTCTCAACAGTGTTTGAGGGTTATCCGATACCTAGACTGTATCTGACGGATACACATTCGCAACATTATCACGGCGTCAGATTGTATATCTCATACTGTCAGAAATTTGGTTGTTTCACCGACAATTTAGGGGGTTACACAGGGGAGAATGATTCGCCAAAGAGACCGGAAAATTACAATGCTGACGAGAACGCCTTGGTACGATGGGCGTGAATGTCGAGGATAAAATTAGTGATGATCATGGCTATGTCTGCATGGTTAACATATAGTAAAGTGGCCTGATCGTGTACATAGACAAAAGCAATTAGAGATTAGATCCTCCGGCGGTAATCGTATCTTCGAGACATGTTCCTCCGGCGGTATTTGTATCATATACGAACATGCATGGGCTAGAAAATCTAACATTGACTGAAGTACATTGAACTATTTGAAACTACAAGCTATCAGCCTGCTGTTAAGGAACTATTCTTCATATATCTATAACTTATTTGACGAAGGATATTTGACGAAGGATACAAAGATAGATGATTTTTTAAGCATCTAATCACTGTTATGTTGCAATCTAGCTCTTAATGTCAGATAAAATGAATTGTAATTAAAAAATAATACAAGGACGAGTTGAAAATTTCACACGAATTGCTAACGCGTCCCATTGAGAACATTTTCTCATTCAATTGTCGAGTAGTAAATACGTGAAAACTACCAAAAAAATGAAAAATCTGAACTTATTTAGCTTCTCTAATTTGTAATTTCCCTCCGGCGGAAGTTGACCCTCCGGCGGAAGTTGGAGCAGCCGTTTGGTATGCAGGGTGTGCACACGGGACTGGCCTATCCAGCAGTAATCCCAGATCAGACTGGCCTATCCAGCAGTAATCCCACATGGCACTGGCCTATTCAGCAATAATCCCACACGGGACTGGCCTATGCAGCAGTAATCTCACACGGGACTGACCTATTCAGAAGTAATAGGATACTGGACTGCAATATGCAGCAGTAACCCCACCTATCCCGCTGTAATCCCACACAGGTTTAGCCTATCCAGCAATAATCCCACACGGGACTCGCCTTCCCAGCTGTAACCCACACAAGATTGCCGTATGCAGCAGTAATCCCATACTGGACTGCCTATCTGCACAGCAGTAATCCCACACGGGACTGTCCTATCCAGCATTAATCCTGTACGAGACTCCTCTATCCATCAGTAATCCAAGACAGGACCGGCCTATCCAGCAGTAATCCCACTTAAACTACCTGATGTACATAACATTTACTGAGTAAATACAGTCTGTAAAACATGCGAGAAACCGGTGGACTATTTCTTAAAAACTGCGAAATGAATCCATATGAGTTGTCTCCCTTGTTCATCTGACGTTCTATTAGTAAATGCCAAAACCGCGCATAAGTATTTTAATGTATGGATTATAATGAATAGATTCTTGAAAAACTAACCTACTGTTGTTATATTAAGTAAAGCTCCTAA
Source organism: Hanleya hanleyi (assembly GCA_036873755.1). Taxonomy (NCBI): domain Eukaryota; kingdom Metazoa; phylum Mollusca; class Polyplacophora; order Lepidopleurida; family Hanleyidae; genus Hanleya; species Hanleya hanleyi. Next base: position 5,627 of record JAVTVY010054492.1, on the reverse strand, counting down.
AATGAGTACAAAAATTATTTCACTAATCATGCTAATCGAATAATTAACACAATCACTGCAAAATTTGTTAAAATCACACTGATGAGAACATGCTTTATGCCTACATTATTAACATGACTACGCGCATTCAAGTCTTTGAAATTTTGAATTGGATGTTAGTTAGCAGTGGATGGAAAAAAGGGGGGGGGGACGGGGGATTAGTTTAACGTCCTACTCGACAAGGTTATTTCACTCATATGGTGACAGCCATCTTTAGTGGTGGCAGAAGCCAGAGTACCTGGAGAGAACCACCACCTGTCGGCAAGTATTTGCCAAACTTTCACACATGCACCAGAGGGCCCCTGGAGACATTTGGTTTCAGAATCATAGATATGCATGTTATCTTTTGCAACCACGTTAAATATCCATCCGTTTGTTAAAACCGCTGTCATAGTTCTTTGAAACTGTATGCAATGTGTAACCATTAACTCATTTTAGGGCGGTGCATGTTTGAGAGTTTGCCAGTTACTTGCCAACAGGCAGTGGTTCTCTCCAGGTACTCCTACTTCCTCCACAAACCAATTCTGAATGAGCTTGATCCTTAAAGGCTTAGGTAGTACCACCTGGCAATGTTGAAATTGTGGTTGTCCCGTCTCCACCAAAAACTTGCCTTAGGGGTATTGCCATTATCCCAACATCTACCTTTTCTCATTACCATCATATCTCACCTGGGTTCTTAATTTTGACAGTCTACACGGTTTGCATGTTAATTTGTTTTAATATGATATTCATAATAACAGTAAATATATTCTTTGGTTGATGTTTGAGGCTATTGAGGGCAAGGATTTGCAATGTCTCTTTTAATGTGTCTTCTGTATGTCTAAATACTGACATATGTATTTAACATTTACAGGAGAGGCTTCAAAATCAACTCCTCCAAGTGGTCATCCGACTCTTTGAAAGAATGATAGAGAGATCTGGAAGACAGCCAAGAAACAAGCTACTTCATGTACCTCTAACACCTACAGATGTGCAGACTCAACGAGTCATCATCAGCTTTATCATGAACAATTCAGCCTCTTGGCTCCAGCAATGACTTAAAGACTTTACCCATACTGGTACAATGTATTTGATGTGGACATGTGTTTTTTCATTTGTTTTTGAGCCACACTGTTTAGGCTTCACCCATGGAAAATTTTGTATTCATATGCTAAATAGTAAATTGTTCAACATTTTTCATGTGGTAATGTTTGATCATATGTTCATTTTCTTGATCCACTGATCTGTCAGTCATAAAAAGTCTTTTTCTTCTTTCTCATGGCCAAAAAAATGAGGTACCAAATGGACCTCCTTCAATAGTCCCACAGTCCCAAGCTCTTCAGCCATGAAAGGTATGAGACGACTTCCTTGCCCACGTGACGTCGGGTCAAGGTTGGGCATCACATAATGCTTTAACTTTGGCTGTACTGCAAAAACTGGAAAATAATAAACTGAAAATCCAAACAACTTCGAAAATGTTATTGTCTCGGAGTTGAGACATTTGCAAACAGAAATTATCACCCGTAAAACTCAGTGAGTAAAATAGTACAGCATTTCCAATGGTTTGTTGCCTATTAAACCTCGGTGTGATGTAACATGGGCCATGTTGCTGTTTCACACCTTTTATCGTCTAGTTCATCATTCAACCTTCAGCCGTCATCCATTAAAAGAATTTCCGCATTCATAATCCAAAATCCTAATTTATATAACTGCATTACCACCAAATTAAGAAAAAAGTCATAGTACATGCAGGCCTTCAAGTGGCTCACAGTGAAAATATAAGAGGAAATTTGCAAAAATATAGGAGAAACATAGGAATTTTCTGAATAAAATATAGGAAATAAAGGAGTGTAAGACAGGTTTGTACTACATTTATGTTCCAAACTTGGTAGTTTTCTGGTGTTTTAAGCCCGGCGCACATGAGAGCTATCAGCTGAGCCAATTGCCTGTCAGCTCAGGGGCTAGCTCTCGTGTGCGGAAAGTTTTTGGTGAGTTTTTGGCCTAGCGAGGCTGGGAGAAAAATATTTCGCCTCGCGAGGCCAAATCCTCAGTGTGTGCGGCGAACGCCAATGAAACGCATCTTTTTTTCACGTAACTTATACGCACGATTGTTCAAAATGGCCATTTCTACGCCAGCCCGGTCACATGAAAGATCACATGATCTTAAATAAGGCGCTTTGCGGGAACTGAAATCAATTCAGTGAACATTTTGCTCACCGTGTGTGCTGAAACCACATGAGAGCTAGCAAGCCCCTGAGCTGACAGGCAATTCAGGCCATTAGCTCAGCAGATAGCTCTTGTATGCGCCGGGCTTAAAGTGATCGTAAACTCAAGTAAAGTTTCCATCAAATGAAAGACCACTGCAAACAGTGTGGGAAAGTATTTATTGTAATTTTTTACGATTTTATTACACAGAGTAAACTGCGAATAATGCATGGTATTCTATGGTGGTCTGTTGCAATCATATCTAGGTCCAGTGACGTCACACGGCCTAAATACATATATTTTGAACTTTGTATGCACTTTCCAATGATTGATTCAAGCTTGAGGTGTGTATACTGAGTTTCAACATAGACTCACTGTTCCAATGTGAATGTTTCACCAAAATCTGGGAGATGGTAACTCATAAATGTCAAGTCAATTTGAATCTTGCATTTAATTTCCCCGATTTTGGTGAAACATGCACATTGGAACAGTGAAGTCTGTGCTGAATACACACTTTAAGCTTGAATCCAGCTTTGGAAAGTGCATACAAAGTTTGAAATATAAGGCAGTGTAACGTCGCTGGATCTAGATCTGATTGCAACAGACCACCATAGAAAACCACTTTAAATGCATGCAGTTTACTCTGTGTAATAAAATCGTAAAAAATTACAATAAATATTTTCCGACACTGTTCGCAATGGTCTTTCATTTGATGGAAACTTTACATGAGGGCTTACGATCACTTTAATCAAATTACTTTCACTGAATGCGGTCATAGAGATTGAAATGTTTCCATATTTGCCGAGCGAAGCGATGCGAATAAAAAATTCTGAAATGTACTTTCATGTCAGTTTGACTCATTACAGAGCATTGATGAAAGTTTTCATGAGAAAAAGTCAAAATATAGGAGGTTTTGAGTAAAATAAAGGAAAATATAGGAATTACTAAAAAATATAGGAAAATATAGGAAATATAGGAGGCACTTGAAGGCATGTACATGTATACCGGTATATAATAAACATAGGCTAGGTTTCTACAAGAGAGAAGCAGTCAACAGTTTTCAATGATGCTGGTAAGACACCATGATGTTCCAAAGATACCAAATCCATATCGCTGATCAGTATTCTTAATCCATAATTCTCTTGCACCAAATACCTCATTTTGAATCGTTTAAAATCTCCAGCTGGCAGTCTTCAATTATCATGAACACGTCGATGACACAGTTTTATTTAACAGGGAAGTAATTGTCGAATTAATTGCAGTAATTAAAGTATGTCGGCTAATGATTTGAACTGATTTGAAATTCCCATACATACATGGCAGTGTGACTAACGTCACAGGACCTATGAAGTACAGTAGGCATTAGGACTCGAACGCGAACTGAACTCTTGGAAATCCCCACCCCCAGTTGAAATCCTGCCTATATTGAGATGGACACCGCCCAAGTCAGAATCGCCAGTGATTTTCATCAAAAATCACCAGAAATTTTCATCAAAAGTAGGTCAGCTCAGAACTTGTTGGTAATGCGCCTTCATTCCAAAATAAATAACGATCGCCGATTTAATTTTACAATTTTTTAATTAAAGGAAACAGATTGAATAATATAGGTTCAGTAGATTTCAAGCTTTACGTGTGAAAATACATTTACATCTCTTTAATGGTTTTCGGTGCCCTTGTACAGGATCAAAACAACTTTTTGAATCACATTATTTTCCCAACAATACAACAAATTTTTATATATAGTACTATAGTAGAAAGGTAGCATTTATGTAGTTTACGGTAATTCAACTCAAGACCAACACCTTTTATGCACAAGATTCTATGTCATTCTCCTGAGCATAACCGGTACAAAGATGAATAAATAGCGTCTCTACATCACGTAATCTAGATATATGAGACAACACATTTTGGGCATCGGCAATCTGATGAATGTACTATTCCGGTTTTCTTGTTATTCTATGGCGGTTGTTCGATGATTTTCTTCATTGATAAACGTTAAACCACCTCAGCTTCGTTATGGAAACAGCGCTGATTGTTTGAGGGTATATGCAGTACTTAAGATTAACCTCAGGGCCATGTGCCATACAGTGAGACAGGGTATTTTTAGCTGTGGATAATTTGACCTGAATTTGAAGGCTCAAGCCTTGTGTGGCCAATGTGAAATAGGATACACGTTAAAGGCTACAGTTTACATACACAATGTATATCTATAACAATATACTGAAGTGTTAATTATCAATGTAATTTTAATCAGAATTATTTCAGATCAGAACTTGCTGGTAACAATGCCCTAATGCACGTTCATGCCAAAAATCAAGGTTCTAATGTCAATGTTTCTCCTTATTTTGCCGACGAAAGGATTCGGATGGACTGACTGACTCACTCATTACCGGACAATTTGCGATCTGTAGCCTACTTCGTAGGAATATGTCTTCGGTTCATGACAAATTTGTATATGCCCGTCAATTTTGACGAGATGTATTATGGTATGTCATCATCTGTCCGTCCGCCCATGAGAAAAATATTTTGCTTAATTCTTTCCAAATTGGCAGACATTACCCTCACCATGTAAACATGTGCATGTGATCTTTTCGACCCGATCTGACATTTTTTCCAGACTTAAGCCACTTCATCATCTAAAAAAATACTTCCATCAGTTTTGCTTGTGAATGTGACTCGTCCAAAAGGTTTTGCTGGATTCTTTCCTAACTTGCCGCACATTACCATGTGAAGATGAGCATGTGACCTTTCAACCCTATTCACCATGTCAAGATGAGCATGTGACCTTTTCGACCCAATTCATCATTTTCTCTTGAGTTATGCCTCTTGATCATCAAAAAAACTACTTCCATACGCAACTCGTCAGAGGTTTGCTGGAAGCCTTTGAAATTCGCCACACATTGTCATCACCATGTGAAGATGTGCATGTGACCTTCTCGACTAACTGCGTGAAAAAAAACCCCAGTTCCATCTGCTGCCTTCTCTTGTGAATGCACAAGTTTTTGTCAGATTCTTTAGAAATTTGACAGTCACAATATTGTCAACATGTGATGATGTCCTTCTTGACCTGATCTGACTTTTTTTCTGAGTTATGCCCCTTGATCATCAAAAAGAACCACTTCAAATTTCCTTGTGAATGCAACTTGTCATAGAGATTTTGCTGAAACAATTGATCATCCTATATCCTGAAACATTGTTTTTTATATAGAAATCTAGCATGTGCTGTAATGAACGGTAGGCCCCATTCTTCTGGAGGTTTTCCAATTTCATTTTAGAAGACCCTCTATAGGTTACCATTAAGGTTACTCATTTTCTAATGAATGGTAAGAAAATATTACAGCACATGCCTGTGGAATGATCCCAATAATATTTCATCATATATCAGCTAACCTGATGACTTTCCT